>JACYXH010000195.1:0-54827 GCA_026745465.1 Lota lota
CGTGAAATGTGAGTTAAACACATATTTATGTCATCTTATTAAAGACTTGTATATAATACATGAATAGTGTCAACATTAGTCAACAGTAAAGTCACATGCAATGAACCACAACAATTATTTTTGATTTTAATTATCATTAATACTGTCATGAACATTAATAATTGCTATATCTGGTCTTTAAAATATTCAACTGGTATTCATGTATTGTTGTATACTTGTAATCACTATTACTCTTTAATAAGTAGTAGTATTTTATTAGTTTAAAAAAGATTCTGTATCTTACTGTAATTGCAGTTGTGTGCTTTAAACAGTTGTATATCTTTAGGATGAATATTGATCATTTGTGCTCATTACAGACGCTCCAAAGACCCCCTCAGTGACCGTGAGTCCCTCTGGTGAAATAGAGGAGGGCAGTTCAGTGACTCTGAGCTGCAGCAGTGATGCCAACCCAGCAGCTAACTACACCTGGTTCAAGGAAAATGACAACTCAGTGAAAGAATCAGGACAGAACTACACCATCACTAATATCACATCTGAGCTTGGGAGAAACTATTACTGCCAAGCTCACAATGCAATCGGACTTCATAATTCCACCTTTTTGTTAATTAAAGGTAATTGTTCGTTTAAAAGACACTTTCACCTTCCACACAGTCACAATCACACTTTGAAACCTTTTCCTATTTATGTTGCAGTCTGCTATCAGTGTTTGAAATCAACTGACTATGAACCAGTGACATCATCATCACAGACAACAACAGTGACTGTAAGAACCATCGTTGTCTTACTGGCCACCATACTCCTCCTGGTCTTCCTCTGGATCAGGTGAGATCTCTCTCTTTGTCGTTTTCCGTTCCTTCACTCCACCTGTTGCTTCTTCATCTCTCTGTTCTCTTCACCAGAAGAAAGAGGGCCTCCAGAAAAGCACGTGGACAGGGAGGAAGGCCAGATACCGTGGAGGAGGTGAGACACAGGAAGCCATTTATTACTAACCCATCCTTTACTGAGACACACGGTGGAAATGCCCTGAGGCCACAACACAAGACCACACAAGAGACTTCTAGTTGTTTCCTTAGTAAGTGTCCTTCTCTGTTGCTCTAGCCCTGTGGCTAGGAGAGACTGTTCATCACAGTGTCTCTATTTTCATCAAGAATCTGAAGTCAAACCCTCGACCTGATTTTGAGAGTTTATCTTACTTAGCGACCCTAATGTTTTTACATCCTATTATTTATTTTTTGACAACAAACAGATTCCATTTACTTTGGACTGAAGCACAAGTTAATGAAACTTGTAAGAGTAAGATTCTGGTAGAAGTAGTATCACATCCAAACCTAATGTCTCTTATCTTGGAGCGGCAATCAACAAAGGTTTATCTGGTGACCTGGTTACCAATCTTGTATCGCCACTCTAAATCATTTAATTTCAGAGTTAGAGAACAGTTGCTTTGAGCCTTCATTCAGTGCCATTATGATTGTGCATGCCCAGCCTGGTACAGTGGTTTATCACAAAAACTAAAAACTAGAATGCAGGTTTTGCAAAACAATGTTATCAGATACGTCTTAAATGCCTCCCTAAAACACAAATAGGACCCAAGGAGTTTCAACAGGCCTGTCTCCTCCAGTGGCAGATTGTGTGAACCAGCTGAAGCTAAACCATATGTATGATATTATTAATAGAACAGCTCCTGGTTACTTGATGTGCCATATTGACATGGTGCATCAGCAACATGGTCAGTTCATCTACGCTAGTGGCATGTCTTGTAGTGTGTCTAGGGTAAGTAACACTGCAAGGCTCTCCATCTTCCACACTGTTACTGTACTAGGGAATGATCTCCCACTGTACATGAAACAGAGCCCCAGCAGAGAGACAAGAGCAGGGTGAGAGAGCACCTCTGGTACTTGGTACAGGTTTTATATTTGTAGTTCACACTGCTGTTTAACTTGTGTTATTATAAATGTACTTTTAATGTTGAATAGGGAGGTTGTTCTATATTAATGTTGATATGTCTGTCTTTAAATGTGGTTGTTTTGACATCCAGGTCCACTTTGGAAGAAGTGTTCAACACTTTCAAGCGCTAATCTCTGGGATGTTTTATGTTTTGTAACCTGAAATTAAACCAAACCAAAGCATTGCTCTGTGATCATCAGTCTTGTTTGTATGCTTTCTCTGGGGCCATGTTGCCATGGCACCTGTCCACTATGATGTGGTGTGGTCATCTGAGAATAGAAACTTCAGTGGAATTCATTATCAGAGTCTCAGATTTAAGAGTCACGACTTGAAAAAGTGATGTTTGTTAAAAGGGTGAGATCTAGGGTGACATCTAGAGGACAAACTAGGATCTGCAGGGACTTCTGCCAGGGAGCAGAAAGAGAAGATGGATGAATGGAATTATTCATGTCTAATCTTGTTTTCAAGAAGCAAATGAAGATGTTGTTGAAAGACAAAAAGGTCTTACTAGATCAACAGTTGTAGGAAACCTTGCAGGAAGGACTTGAAGTGAGGCCTACAGCAGCCTGCATGGTGGGACCACTAGTCACCACTAAGGGTCTCTAAATGAACCAGAAACACAGGACCTTCAGGACTGTCTTCAGGAATTGTAGATCTTTTTCTAAATGTACTCTTCTGTGCTCACTCCCCATCAGCTACTTCCTCTTCCTGTGTATGAAAACGTTTCAGCTCTGACCAATCGCTTGGCTCCTGCAGCGCGGAGAGAACCAATAGAAGAGCAGGATGACCATCACTATGCCAGCATCCACACCTCTCTCTCAGAGAACCAGTAAGTGTCTCGCTGTTTGGCTGGATCCCGTGTCCAATCAGACCAGACAGATGAGGTCCTTTACTCTGTGGTCAAAATAGACTCTATACTTTGGGACTTAATCAACCCAATGGATCTGCCTTACAGGGAGACTGAAGTTCATATCTCCTCTGTCTTCTTTCAGGGACCAGGACCAGACAGAGATGGGAGAAACCTCAGAGATGTAAGCACTGTTAAAGAAACACCTCAGAGTGTGAACCACTAGCGGCAGCAGGATTTAAAGGACTGAGTATAGTGTCTCATTCATTCAGTTTAAACAGGACAATACACTGGCTTATTGTTTGCTGCATATCCTACAGCGCTTCACTTCCTGTGCTGCACAATGCTGTTTTCTACTTCTGTGATGGTCCTGTGATGGTCCTGTGATGGTCATTTCCATTATTGCGATATTTGATCAATTGATGACGTGAATATGAAAGCATCCAATCACATTGGACCTTTTATAGGTTATCTTACCTGAAGCTTACATTATCAACAAAAAGACTGACTTCCATGCCTCATTCTGATATCTTTTGATAGCAAATTAACATACAATTTTGTTCCGTTTTGTCAAATAGCTATATAGAAGTAATTATAAGTACAAATAAGTATCAAATTATGTCTCCAAGGAATCATCTGTAATCACTAGTGAATACGAGTGTTTTTCTCTCCAGAGTTGAGGTCTATGTAAGTTCATCATTTCACTAGTGAACACATGAGTGTTCTTCTCTCTAAAGTTGAGGTCTATACAAGTTCATAATTTCTCGAGTGTACAGGTGAGTGTTCTTCTCTCCAGAGTTGTGGTCAATCTAAGTTAATGTTTTCAGTATATTTTCAGTATAGCACAGTAAAGAAACCCTTATTAATGTGTCTCCTCCAAGAGTAATTGCATTGATGTGGTAAAGTATGGACAGACCTAGTCCTGGTATGTGGGTGTTGAACGTCATCCAGCCTGGCACTAGAGAAGCTAACCTATGTGGTGAGAGGAAAGCCAACTGATTTGGAAAGTACTCATCCTACTTATTTTCTGTTCGTTTACTGTTAGTTTTCTTTTCTTTTTTTATTCTCTTTGTTTTGTTTTATTGTGAAGAATGGGGTGGGAAGGAGATAGGGAGGGAGGGTTTTTAGGGTGCTTTATTGTATAAATGTCTAATGATGGAAATTGTCAACGTGGAAACTATTGTTTTATAAAAAAGTTCATTTCAATTCAGCGGCAAACAGTGTGATCTTCTCTCTAGAGTTGTGCTGTCCCACATCCTGGGGATAAGATGAGGTAAGCCACATAAGTAACCAGACTTGACTAAAGGTGAAACTATGCAACACTGTGGTGTGTGTGTGTGTGTGTGTGTGTGTGTGTGTGTGTTGTGTGTGTGTGTGTGTGTGTGTGTGTGTGTGTGTGTGTGTGTGTGTGTGTGTGTGTGTGTGTGTGTGTGTGTGTGTGTGTGCGAGTGTTTGTGTGTGCGAGTTATGAGCAGTAGGAGAGAAGATTAATACAAAATACAATAAAATTGCAAGAATGAAACATGCAGGAACTTTGTATCGTTCATTGTGGTCTAAAAAGGTGATTATATGTTCTAGGCCCAGTAGTTACCAGGCTTCTGTTCATTCTGCTGCTAACCATGGTGTGAAGAGGAAGTCTTTTTTTTGGGGGGTTTCTGTTAAAACGAGCAAAAGTGCATGATGAACTGGAACCACAGACTAGATGACAGACCAGCTTCACCTTCTACCGTAACAGGTTGTATTTTCTTGACTTTTATTTTAATGCTTACCAAACGTAATTCATAGAGTTGTGGATTACATTGTTGTGGATTGAAAGCTGAAATATTTGAGCTTGCATGACCTTTTGAATTATATGTTTTACTTGCAGGTGTATTTAAATATCTCCCCAGAACAACAGAGTGAGAGAGGAGAGGACTCACTATGAATTTAAGATCAGCAGCAAGAGGATTTCTAGCTTTCCTTCTGTCAGTACCAGGTTGGTTCATTTACATTGTGAACATTTAGTTGAACTGTTTCAATAACATGACAACCAAGCAACTGGAACGAGGAGAGGGTGAAACCACAGCATGTTGAAGATAGAATAATAGTAAATACAACATTAAAGAATCACCCTCTAGAACGCTGTGTTTGGTTGAACAGACCACTAGAATAGAGAACGGTCCCCTTTATATAGTTCAGTTATGGTTCATTAGTCATTGGAAAAGACCACTTCACTGCAAGTTGTATACAGCCTCTTGTAGTGAAAGTACTGTACAGGTTTTTAGATCACAATACTCTGTGAATTATTTGATATAATAAAAATTAGCATTTGAGATTTGTTGGCCATTTCCTGGTTGCTAGGCAAACATGAACTAAGGGTTTAATTTAGTTACTTTTTGACTTTTTGAAAAAGATAGATGTTGAAATCTACCGTTTTCCCCCATTTATTCTATTAATGACGATTTAGACATCACATATTAATCTTCTGCTGCAATGTTGTAATTCTGACTCAGTGATATGGTAGACACTGCATGTCACCTCCTGTCCTCTCTCCTCTCTCCTCTCTCCTGCTCTCCTCTCCTTGTCTCCTCTATTTGTCTCCACTCATCTCCTCTCCTTACCTTGTCTCCTCCCCACTACTCCTACAACCCCCTTTCCTCTACTTGTCTCCAATCCTTTCCTTGTCTCCTCTCCTCACCTCCTCTCCTCTACATTCCTTGTCTCCACATCTAAGTAATTACAAAGCTTTTAGTCACATAGCCACAAAAGAAGCACATAGACTACAGGGCCGAGGCCTACAGAGACTACACAGCCTAGCAGCCTATATCTACTGTAATTAACTGTTAGTGTTTGCTTATTACTGCATGAACTAATGTTAATTAATGGTTAAATAATGTACCCTTATTGTAAAGTTTTCAAGGCTTAATTTCAATGAATGGCGTAAACTGTAGCAATTGCAAATTATAAAAATATATTTTAAGTAATAACCTTCTTCATTTTTAATCAGATGTACGTGCTAAATTGAAAATATAATTCCTGAATCCCCCTGGCTACGCCACTGGTGTCACATGATGTTCTGGAAGGTTCCTCTCACAGCTCAGTGGTCATCATATATCTGTAGTTTCCTTCTCCACCCACCAGCCTCCATCTCTTTATGTATCTTCTGATCTTTTCATCAGCTGAACCTCTGTGTTCATTCTCAATGAGATGTGTTTGTTTTTTCACAGCGCTTCAGAGTAATGATGACTGGACAGTTATTTACTCTTCTAGTAAAGTCTGCGCTTTAAGAGGAGCAATGGTTGACATCAGTTGCACTTATGAATACCTTGCCAACGTACAGTACCCCCCTACCACAGTCACAACACTGTGGTTTACTAAAGGAGACCGACATCAGCCTGTTGATCTGCTAAGTGATACAGACTATACAGGTCGTGTTGAATACAGCTGTGGAGAGGTCAGCTGTACCGGGTCCAGATGTTATGGAACATGTACCCTGAGTATCAGAGACCTGAGAACGAGTGACTCTGCTGTCTACAAGTTTAGATTCACCACAAACCAACCAGGTGGGGAATATACTGGAGACCCTGGCGTGAAGATATCTGTAACAGGTAAACTATGATGAGTCTAGTATGTGTGTGTGTGCGTGTGCGTGTGTGCAGGAATGAGAGTGTGTACGTATGTGTGTGCGTGGGTTCCAGAAGGTTTGTGTTGTGCGTTATCTTCATTATTTTTTATAATTGTGTGTAACATGTTCTTACACCCAGATCTCCAGGTGAAGGTGTCCTTTCCTCAGTCTACCAATCCTACCTGGACAGAGCTGGAGTGTCACAGTATGTGTGGTCTAGCTGGTGACCCTCCCTACATCTGGTTCAGGAATGGACAGAATGTAGGACAGGGAGTGAACTACAGGCCCTACATTCAGTCTGAAGACAGCTTTTCATGTGCTGTTAGAGGATACGATCTCCACTCTCCTTTAGTGTGTAAGTCCACTCCCCAGTACACTGACATGATACCAGATGTAATGGACCTTTTAGGGTAAAGAACTACATGTAGATTTACTATGATGGACCCAAACTGCTGGTATTTTATATAATTAATCAAATGTAACTGTTAACAGACTCTCCAAAGACCCCCTCAGTGACCGTGAGTCCCTCTGGTGAAATAAAGGAGGGCAGTTCAGTGACTCTGAGCTGCAGCAGTGATGCCAACCCAGCAGCTAAGTACACCTGGTTCAAGGTTAATACAGATGGTTCCTCCAGAGTCATGAACCAGGGACAACAGCTCGTCTTTAGCTACATCCTGTCTTCAGACTCTGGACAATATCGCTGTGAAGCTAGGAATGAGCTAGGGACAAAAAAGGAGTTGATCACTATTAACGTGAAATGTGAGTAAAACACATATATTACATCTTATTAAAGACTTGTATATAATAAATGAATCATGTCAACATTATTCAAGAGTAAATTCATCATGCAGTGAACCACAACAATTATTTTTGATTTTCATTATCATCATTACAGTCATGAATATACATCTTTGCTATATCTGGTATTTAAATTATTTTACTGGTATTCATGTATTGCTATATGCTTGTAAACACTATTACTAATTAATAAGTATTAGTATTTTATTAGTTTAAACAATATTCTGTATCACACTGGAACTGCAGGTGCATGTTTTAAACAGTTGTATATCTTTAGGATGGATATTGATCATTTGTGTTCATTACAGACGCTCCAAAGACCCCCTCAGTGACAGTGAGACCCTCTGGTGAAATAGAGGAGGGCAGTTCAGTGACTCTGAGCTGCAGCAGTGATGCCAACCCAGCAGCTAACTACATCTGGTTCAAGGTTAATACAGATGGTTCCTCCAGAGTCATGAACCAGGGACAACAGCTCGTCTTTAGAAACATCCTGTCTTCAGACTCTGGACAATACTACTGTCTAGTTCAGACTGAGCTAAGGACAGCGTCTAACTTGATCACTATTAACGTGAAATGTGAGTAAAACACATGTTTTACATCTTATTAAAGATGTTTAAAGATAAATGAATCTTGGCAACATAAGTCATCAGTAAATTCATCGTGCAATAATCCCAAAAACATCTCCACTTTCTGATTTTCAAAATCATTAATACTGTCATGAATATAAATGTACTTACTGTTGCGTGCTTTAAACAGTTTCATATTTGATTATCTGCATTGTATTGTTTTTTGCACAGAATTTTATTTTTTTATTCCTTTATTTATTTTTTGCACTACCACCGTAAATGGTACCAGTACCACTTGAATACTTGTATTGATGTTGCTACTTATAATTATTTATTATTACTTACTTTCTTCTTGTGATCTTGTATTGATGCTGCTTTGTGACTGTTGAGGATCCAAGCCTAAGATTTTTACTTGTGCGTACTTGTACGTTAAGATGTAATAAAAGCAACTCTGATTCTGATTCTGATCATTTGTGTTCATTGCAGACGCTCCAAAGACCCTCTCAGTGACCGTGAGTCCCTCTGGTAAAATAGAGGAGGGCAGTTCAGTGACTCTGAGCTGCAGCAGTGATGCCAACCCAGCAGCTAAGTACACCTGGTTCAAGAACAACCAACCTCTGGTCTGGAAACCAAGTCAACCTTATACCTTCACCTCAGTCCGCCCTGAAGACAGAGGAACGTACCGCTGTCACGCACAGAACAAATATGGACATCTGAGCTCTAACTTGCTATTCATGGATGTTAAGTGTGAGTTTAAAATCTGTCATACATTCAAACATCTTTTTTATATCTGGTCTTTAAAATATTTAGCTAGTATTCTTGTATTGCTGTATGCTTGTAAACAATATTACTCATTAATAACTAGAAGTAATTTATTAGTTTAACCAATATTCTGTATCATACTGGAACTGCAGGTGCATGTTTTAAACAGTTATATCTTTAGGATGGATATTGATCATTTGTGTTCATTACAGACGCTCCAAAGACCCCCTCAGTGACCGTGAGTCCCTCTGGTGAAATAGAGGAGGGCAGTTCAGTGACTCTGAGCTGCAGCAGTGATGCCAACCCAGCAGCTAAGTACACCTGGTTCAAGGTTAATACAGATGGTTCCTCCAGAGTCATGAACCAGGGACAACAGCTCGTCTTTAGCTACATCCTGTCTTCAAACTCTGGACAATACTACTGTCTAGTTCAGACTGAGCTAAGGACAGCATCTAACTTGATCACTATTAACGTGAAATGTGAGTAAAACACATGTTTTACATCTTATTAAAGATGTTTAAAGATAAATGAATCTTGGCAACATAAGTCATCAGTAAATTCATCGTGCAATAATCCCAAAAACATCTCCACTTTCTGATTTTCAAAATCATTAATACTGTCATGAATATAAATGTACTTACTGTTGCGTGCTTTAAACAGTTTCATATTTGATTATCTGCATTGTATTGTTTTTTGCACAGAATATTATTTTTTTATTCCTTTATTTATTTTTTGCACTACCACCGTAAATGGTACCAGTACCACTTGAATACTTGTATTGATGTTGCTACTTATAATTATTTATTATTACTTACTTTCTTCTTGTGATCTTGTATTGATGCTGCTTTGTGACTGTTGAGGATCCAAGCCTAAGATTTTTACTCTTGCGTACTTGTACGTTAAGATGTAATAAAAGCAACTCTGATTCTGATTCTGATCATTTGTGTTCATTGCAGACGCTCCAAAGACCCTCTCAGTGACCGTGAGTCCCTCTGGTAAAATAGAGGAGGGCAGTTCAGTGACTCTGAGCTGCAGCAGTGATGCCAACCCAGCAGCTAAGTACACCTGGTTCAAGAACAACCAACCTCTGGTCTGGAAACCAAGTCAACCTTATACCTTCACCTCAGTCCGCCCTGAAGACAGAGGAACGTACCGCTGTCACGCACAGAACAAATATGGACATCTGAGCTCTAACTTGCTATTCATGGATGTTAAGTGTGAGTTTAAAATCTGTCATACATTCAAACATCTTTTTTATATCTGGTCTTTAAAATATTTAGCTAGTATTCTTGTATTGCTGTATGCTTGTAAACAATATTACTCATTAATAACTAGAAGTAATTTATTAGTTTAACCAATATTCTGTATCATACTTGAACTGCAGTTGTGTACTTTAAACTGTTTTATATCTTTAGGATGGATATTGATCATTTGTGTTCATTACAGACGCTCCAAAGACCCCCTCAGTGACCGTGAGTCCCTCTGGTGAAATAGAGGAGGGCAGTTCAGTGACTCTGAGCTGCAGCAGTAATGCCAACCCAGCAGCTAACTACACCTGGTTCAAGGTTAATACAGATGGTTCCTCCAGAGTCATGAACCAGGGACAACAGCTCGTCTTTAGAAACATCCTGTCTTCACACTCAGGACAATACTACTGTCTAGTTCAAACTGAGCTAAGGACATCATCTAACTTGATCACTATTAACGTGAAATGTGAGTAAAACACATGTTTTACATCTTCTTAAAGATGTTTAAAGATAAATGAATCTTGGCAACATAAGTCATCAGTAAATTCATCGTGTAATAATCCCAAAAACGTCTCCACTTTTTGATTTTCAAAATCATTAATACTGTCATGAATATAAATGTACTTGCTGTTGCGTTCTTTAAACAGTTTCATATTTGATTATCTGCATTGTATTCAGTTTTTTGCACAGCATTTTATTTTTATTTTTTTATTTATTTTTTGCACTACCACCGTAAATGGTACCACTACCACTTGAATACTTGCATTGATGTTGCTACTTATAATTATTTATTATTACTTACTTTCTCATTGTGATCTTGTATTGATATTGCTTTGTGACTGTTGAGGATCCAAGCCTAAGATTTTTACTCTTGTGTACTTGTACGTTAAGATGTAATAAAAGCGATTCTGATTCTGATCATTTGTGTTCATTACAGACACTCCAAAGACCCCCTCGGTGACCGTGAGTCCCTCTGGTGAAATAGAGGAGGGCAGTTCAGTGACTCTGAGCTGCAGCAGTGATGCTAACCCAGCAGCTAACTACACCTGGTTCAAGGTTAATACAGATGGTTCCTCCAGAGTCATGAACCAGGGACAACAGCTCGTCTATAGCTACATCCTGTCTTCAGACTCTGGACAATATCGCTGTGAAGCTAGGAATGAGCTAGGGACAAAAAAGGAGTTGATCACTATTAACGTGAAATGTGAGTAAAACACATATATTACATCTTATTAAAGACTTGTATATAATAAATGAATCATGTCAACATTATTCAAGAGTAAATTCATCATGCAGTGAACCACAACAATTATTTTTGATTTTCATTATCATCATTACAGTCAAGAATATACATCTTTGTTATATCTGGTATTTAAATTATTTTACTGGTATTCATGTATTGCTATATGCTTGTAAACACTATTAATAATTAATAAGTATTAGTATTTTATTAGTTTAAACAATATTCTGTATCACACTGGAACTGCAGGTGCATGTTTTAAACAGTTATATCTTTAGGATGGATATTGATCATTTGTGTTCATTACAGACGCTCCAAAGACCCCCTCAGTGACCGTGAGTCCCTCTGGTGAAATAGAGGAGGGCAGTTCAGTGACTCTGAGCTGCAGCAGTGATGCCAACCCAGCAGCTAAGTACACCTGGTTCAAGGTTAATACAGATGGTTCCTCCAGAGTCATGAACCAGGGACAACAGCTCGTCTTTAGCTACATCCTGTCTTCAAACTCTGGACAATACTACTGTCTAGTTCAGACTGAGCTAAGGACAGCATCTAACTTGATCACTATTAACGTAAAATGTGAGTAAAACACATATTTTACATCTTATTAAAGATGTTTAAAGATAAATGAATCTTGGCAACATAAGTCATCAGTAAATTCATCGTGTAATAATCCCAAAAACGTCTCCACTTTCTGATTTTCAAAATCATTAATACTGTCATGAATATAAATGTACTTACTGTTGCGTGCTTTAAACAGTTTCATGTTTGATTATCTGCATTGTATTGTTTTTTGCACAGAATTTTATTTATTTATTCATTTATTTATTTTTTGCACTACCACCGTAAATGGTACCACTACCACTTGAATACTTGTATTGATGTTGCTACTTATAATTATTTATTATTACTTACTTTCTTCTTGTGATCTTGTATTGATGCTGCTTTGTGACTGTTGAGGATCCAAGCCTAAGATTTTTACTCTTGCGTACTTGTAAGTTAAGATGTAATAAAAGCAACTCTGATTCTGATTCTGATCATTTGTGTTCATTGCAGACGCTCCAAAGACCCTCTCAGTGACCGTGAGTCCCTCTGGTAAAATAGAGGAGGGCAGTTCAGTGACTCTGAGCTGCAGCAGTGATGCCAACCCAGCAGCTAAGTACACCTGGTTCAAGAACAACCAACCTCTGGTCTGGAAACCAAGTCAACCTTATACCTTCACCTCAGTCCGCCCTGAAGACAGAGGAACGTACCGCTGTCACGCACAGAACAAATATGGACATCTGAGCTCTAACTTGCTATTCATGGATGTTAAGTGTGAGTTTAAAATCTGTCATACATTCAAACATCTTTTTTATATCTGGTCTTTAAAATATTTAGCTAGTATTCTTGTATTGCTGTATGCTTGTAAACAATATTACTCATTAATAACTAGAAGTAATTTATTAGTTTAACCAATATTCTGTATCATACTTGAACTGCAGTTGTGTACTTTAAACTGTTTTATATCTTTAGGATGGATATTGATCATTTGTGTTCATTACAGACATTCCAAAGACCCCCTCAGTGACCGTGAGTCCCTCTGGTGAAATAGAGGAGGGCAGTTCAGTGACTCTGAGCTGCAGCAGTGATGCCAACCCAGCAGCTAACTACACCTGGTTCAAGGAACATGACGACTCAGTGAAAGAATCAGGACAGAACTACACCATCACTAATATCACATCTGAGCTTGGGGGAAACTATTACTGCCAAGCTCATAGTGCAATCGGACTTCATAATTCCACCTTTTTGTTAATTAAAGGTAAGTGTTCATTTAAAAGACACTTTCACCTTCCACACAGTCACAATCACACTGTGAAACATTTTCCTATTTATGCTGCAGTTTGCTATCAGTGTTTGAAATCAACTGACTATGCACCAGTGACATCATCACAGACAACAACAGTGACTGTAAGAACCATTGTTGTCTTACTGGCCACCATACTCCTCCTGGTCTTCCTCTGGATGAGGTGAGATCTCTCTCTTTCTCGTTTTACGTTCCTTCACTCCACCTGTTGCTTCTTCATCTCTCTGTTCTCTTCACCAGAAGAAAGAGGGCCTCCAGAAAAGCACGTGGACAGGGAGGAAGGCCAGATACCGTGGAGGAGGTGAGACACAGGAAGCCATTTAATACTAACCCATCCTTTACTGAGACACACGGTGGAAATGCCCTGAGGCCACAACACAAGACCACACAAGAGACTTCTAGTTGTTTCCTTAGTAAGTGTCCTTCCCTGTTGCTCTAGCCCTGTGGCTAGGAGAGACTGTTCATCACAGTGTCTCTATTTTCATAAAGAATCTGAAGTTAAACCCTCAACCAGATTTTGAGAGTATATCTTACTTAGCGACCCTAATGTTTTTAAAGGAAGAAAGTATATCTATTTTCTTTTACAACAAACAGATTCCATTTAGCTTGGACTGAAGCACAAGTTAAAGAAACGTGTAAGAGTAAGATCCTGGTAGAAGTAGTATCACATCCAAACTTAACGTCTCTTATCTTGGAGGGACAATCAACAAAGGTTTATCTGGTGACCTGGTTACCAATCTTGTATCGCCACTCTAAATCATTTAATTTCAGAGTTAGAGAACTGTTGCTTTGAGCCTTCATTCAGTGCCATTATGATTGTGCATGCCCAGCCTGGTACAGTGGTTTATCACAAAAACTAAAAACTAGAATGCAGGTTATGCAAAACAATTGTTATCAGATACATCTTAAATACCTCCCCTAAAACACACATAGGACCCCAGGAGTTTCAACAGGCCTGCCATCTCCAGTGGCAGATCGTGTAAACCAGCTGAAGCTTAACCATATGTATGATATTATTAATATAACAGCTCCTGGTTACTTGATGTGCCATATTGACATGGTGCATCAGCAACATGGTCACTTCCTGTACGCTAGTGGCATGTCTTGTAGTGTGACTAGGGTAAGTAACACTGCAAGGCTCTCCATCTTCCACACTGTTACTGTACTAGGGAATGATCTCCCACTGTACATGAAACAGAGCCCCAGCAGAGAGACAAGAGCAGGGTGAGAGAGCACCTCTGGTACTTGGTACAGGTTTTATATTTGTCGTTCACACTGCTGTTCAACTTGTTGTATTATAAATGTACTTTTAATCTTGAATAGGGAGGATGTTCTATATTAATGTTGATGTGTCTGTCTTTTAATGTGGTTGTTTTGACATTAAGGTCCACTTTGGAATAAGTGTTCAACACTTTAAAGCGCTAATCTGTGGGATGTTTTATGTTTTCTAACCTGGAATTAAACCAAACCAAAGCATTGCTCCGTGATCATCAGTCTTGTTTGTATGCTTTCTCTGGGGCCGTGTTGCCATGGCACCTGTCCACTATGAAGTGGTGTGGTCATCTGAGCATAGAAACTTCAGTGGAATTCATTATCAGAGTCTCAGATTTAAGAGTCACGACTTGACAAAGTGATGTTTGTTATAAGGGTAAGATCTAGGGTGACATCTAGAGGACAAACTAGGATCTGCAGGGACTTCTGCCAGTGAGCAGAAAGAGAAGATGGATGAATGGAATTATTTATGTCTAATCTTGTTTTCAAGAAGCAAATGAAGATGTTTTTCAAAGACAAAAAGGTCTTACTATATAAACAGTTGGAGGAAACCTTGCAGGAAGGACTTGAAGTGAGGCCTACTGCAGCCTGCATGGTGGGACCACTAGTCACCACTAAGGTTCTCTAAATGAACCAGAAACACAGGGACCTTCAGGACTGTCTTCAGAAAGTGTAAAGCTTTTTCTAAATGTACTCTTCTGTGCTCACTCCCCATAAGCTACTTCCTGTTCCTGTGTATAAAAACATCTCAGCTCTGACCAATCGCTTGGCTCCTGCAGCACAGAGAGAACCAATAGAAGAGCAGGATGACCAGCACTATGCCAGCATCCACACCTCTCTCTCAAAGAACCACAAAGTGTCTCGCTGTTTGGCTGGATACCGTGTCCAATCAGACCAGACAAATGAGGTCCTTTACTCTGTGGTCAAAATAGACTCTATACTTTGGGACTTAATCAACCCAATGGATCTGCCTTACAGGGAGACTGAAGTTCATATCTCCTCTGTCTTCTTTCAGGGACCAGGACCAGTCAGAGATGTAAGCACCGTCAAATAAACACCTCAGAGTGTGAACCACTAGCGGCAGCAGGATTTAAAGGACTGAGTATAGTGTCTCATTCATTCAGTTTAAACAGGACAATACGCTGGCTGGTTGTTTGCTGCATATCCTACAGCACTTCGCTTTCTGTGCTGCACAATGCTGTTTTCTACTTCTGTATCCTTAATATGGGATCTTTGCATTTTATTAATTCTATATTTTGAGTGTGGTCATCCTGTGATGGTCATTTCTATTAATGCGATATATTGATCAATTAATGATGTGAATATGAACGCATCCAATCACATTGTACCTTTAATAGGTTATCTTACCTGAAGCTTACATTATCAACAAAAAGACTGACTTCCATGCCTCATTCTGATATCTTTTGATTTGAATTGTTTTTAAATAAATGACTACTTTTACTGTGTTGTCTGCATCTACGGTCACGTTAGCCTGAGGTAGGCCTAGTCGTAACACACACTTCTACATTAAGTAGATGTTTAGAAATGAGTTTTCAGTAGGCTTAGCCGGTATTTAGATTCCTATAATGTGGGCCCGCTAAGCCCTTTGAGACTGTAACTGTGATTAAGACCAATATAAATCGTTGTTTTGGAGGGACTACACATTAAAAGTTATTGGTTTATCAAATGATGTCTCCAAGGAATAATTTCTAATCACTAGTGAACACATGAGTGTTATTCTCTCCATAGTTGAGGTCTATCCAAGTTCATCATTTCACTAGTGAACACATGAGTATTCTTCTCTCCAGAGTTAAGGTGTATCTAAGTTCGTCATTTCACTAGTGAACACATGAGTGTTTTTCTCTCTAGAGTTGTGGTCTATCTAAGTCCATCTTTTCAGTATCTTTTCAGTACAGCACAGTAAAGAAATCCTTATTATTGTGTCTCCTCCAAGAGTAATTGCATTGATGTGGTAAAATATGGACAGACCTAGTCCTGGTATGTGGGTGTTGAATGTCATCCAGCCTGGCACTGGAGAAGCTAACCTATGTGGTGAGAGGAAAGCCAACTGATTTCGAAAGTTCTCATCCTACTTATTTTCTGTTAGTTTACTGTTAGTTTTTTTTCTTTTTTTATTCTCTTTGTTTTGTTTTATCGTGAAGAATGGGGTTTGAAGGAGGGAGAAAGGGAGGGAGGGAGAAAGGGTTTTTGGGGTGCTTTATAGTAGAAATGTTTAATGATGGAAATTATCTATGTGGAAACTATAGTTTTATAAAAAAGTTCATTTCATTTCAGTGGTTAACACAGTGTGATCTTCTCTCTAGAGTTGTGCTGTCCCACATCCTGGGGATAGGATGAGGTAAGCCACATACGTAACCAGACTTGACTAAAGGTGAAACTATGCAACACTATGGTGTGTGTTTGTGTATGTGTGTATGTGTGTGTTTGTGTGTGTGTGTGTGTGTGTGTGTGTGTGTGTGTGTGTGCGTGTGTTTGTGTGTGCGAGTTATGAGCCGTAGGAGAGAAGAAGAAAAATAAATACAATACATTTGCAAAGAATGAAACATGAAGGAACTTTGTATCGTTCATTGTGGTCTAAAAAGGTGATTCTATGTTCTAGGCCCAGTAGTTACCAGGCTTCTGTTCATTCTGCTGCTAACCATGGTGTGAAGAGGAAGTCTTTTTTTGGTTTTTGTTAAACCGAACAAAAGTGCATGATGAACTGGAACCACAGACTAGATGACAGACCAGCTTCACCTTGTACATTAACAGGTTGTATTTTCTTAACTTTTATTTCAATGCTTACCAAAAGTAATTCATAGAGTTGTGGATTACATTAATGTGGATTAAAAACTGATGTAGTTAAACTTGCATGACCTTTTAAATTATATTTTTTACTTGCAGGTGTATTTAAATATCTCCCCAGAACAACAGAGTGAGAGAGGAGAGGACTCACTATGAATTTAAGATCAGCAGCAAGAGGATTTCTAGCTTTCCTTCTGTCAGTACCAGGTTGGTTCATTTACATTGTGAACATTTAGTTGAACTGTTTCAATAACATGACAACCAAGCAACTGGAACGAGGAGAGGGTGAAACCACAGCATGTTGAAGATAGAATAATAGTAAATACAACATTAAAGAATCACCCTCTAGAACGCTGTGTTTGGTTGAACAGACCACTAGAATAGAGAACGGTCCCCTTTATATAGTTCAGTTATGGTTCATTAGTCATTGGAAAAGACCACTTCACTGCAAGTTGGATACAGCCTCTTGTAGTGAAAGTACTGTACTGGTTTTTAGATCACAAAACTTTGTGAATTATTTGACAGAAGATATATTTTCATTTGAGATTTGTTGGCCATTTCCTGGTTGCTAGGCAAACCTGAATTATTTATAAGATCAAAGTGTAAGTTTAGTTACTTTTTGACTTTTTGAAAAACGATATATGTTAAAATCTACCGTTTTCCCCCATTTATTCTATTGATGTTGATTTAGACATTGCATATCAATCTTATGCTGCAATGTTGTAATTCTGATTCAGTGATATGGTAGACACTGCATGCCTTCTCCTGTCCTCTCTCCTCTCTCCTGCTCTCCTCTATTTGTCTCCTATCCTCTCCTCCTTGTCTCAACTCTTCTTCTCTCCTTACCTTGTCTCCTCACCACTACTCCTATATCCCCCTTTCCTTTCCTGGACTCCAATCCTTTCCTTGTCTCCTCTCCTCACCTCCTCTCCTCTATCTTCCTTGTCTCCATATCTAAGTAATTACAAAGCTTATAGTCACATGGCCACAAAAGAACCACAGAGACTACAGGGCCGAGGCCTACAGAGACTACACAGCCTAGCAGTCTACACTACTGTCCTAAAAGCTACGGAAAGGGAAGAGCAGAACACTTGTGATCAATTTGAAAGGAGATTGTGTCTCTTAGCCTGATTATTAAGCAGCCTTCATACAGTGCCACATGCCATTAAACATTGCATTATATTGTGTCTATGAAACCCAATCTATGGCAATATTTCCTTTCTAGAAATAAGAAAGAAATCCAAGGATTCATATATTATATTAACGTTCAACAGATCGTCTTGTTCTTGTTTCTTACACTGATGTGTGTAACGACCGTTGGTAAAACTTTACAGTAAGGGTACATTAATTAACCATGAATTAACATTAGTTAATGCAGTAAGAAGCCTTATTATACGGCATAAAAATGGGGGTTAAGATTAGGGTTAATAAACGATTACTGGACCATTGTCACAATCGTCGAGAACAGAGGACCAATGCGCAGCGTTGAATGCAAACATAATTTATTTTGAATGGTTCCAACACGAAACGATACGTGACGTCCTTCGGCGAACAAAGCCTACTACGAACACGGAACAAAACAACAAACGATACGTGACGTCCTTAGGCGCATACAACCTGGAACAAGATCCCACAAACACTGAGGGAAAACAAGACTGTTTAAATATGGTTCCCAATCAGAGACAACCAGCAACAGCTGACACTTGTTTCCTCTGATTGGGAACCATTCTGGCCAACATAGAAATATAAGACCTAGAATGCAAAACAAAGAGCACAAAACATAGACTCTACACACCCTGGCTCAACATAAAAGAGTCCCTAGAACCACGGCGTGACAGTACCCCCCCCCCAAAGGCGCGGACTCCGACCGCGCCAACAGAACACCACAGGGGAGGGACCGGGTGGGCACTCCGCCTTGGCGGCGGATCCGGCTCTGGGCGTGATCCCCACTCCCTCTCTAGCCCCCCAGGGTACCCCTGGTCCGGTCTGGCCCTGCTGGCCGGAGCTGGACTGATCACTGGTGGAGCGGATTGCTCTAGCTCCGACGTGGAGCAGCTGACCGGTACCGGACCAGGCACCGGTGGAGGAGGCACGGGCCGTGCCGGACTGACGACGCACACCACTGACTTGGTGCGGAGAGCAGGAATGGACCGGGCCGGGCTGGCGACGCGCACCATAGGCTCAGTGCGGGGAGCAGGTACAGACCGGGCCGGACTGGCGACGCACACCATCGGCTCAGTGCGGGGAGCAGTAACTGGTCGAACCGTACTGGGGACACACACCACTGTCTTGGTGTGGGAAGCAGGAACAGGCCGGACCGGGCTGGCGACGCGCACCATAGGCTCAGTGCGGGGCGCAGGAACAGGCCGGACCGTACTGGGGACACACACCACTGGCTTGGTGTGGGGAGCAGGAACAGGCCGGACCGTACTGGGGACACACACCACTGGCTTGGTGTAGGGAGCAGGAACAGGCCGGACCGTACTGGGGACACACACCACTGGCTTGGTGTGGGAAGCAGGAACAGGCCGGACCGTACTGGGGACACACACCACTGGCTTGGTGTGGGGAGCAGGAACAGGCCGGACCGTACTGGGGACACACACCACTGGCTTGGTGTGGGGAGCAGGAACAGGCCGGACCGGGCTGGCGACACGCACCATAGGCTCGATGCGAGGAACAGGAACAGGCCGGACCGTACTGGGGACACACACCACTGGCCCTATGCAGGGATCAGGAACGGGCCGGACCGGACTGGTAACACACCCCAGTACCTCTCGCCGTGCCTCCACACTTTCCCTCTCCTCTGTGACCAGTGGCCCCCTTAACCTGGCGGCCTCCTCTGCACACTCGCTGGACCGTTCCATCGCGGCCTCCTGCTGCCCCGTCGTCCACGGCGTGAGCCCCCCCCTAAAAATTTTATTGGGGTCTCTCCTCCCCGTGGGCCAGGCCTCTATAGTTCTCGCCCAACTCTCGCTCATCTGCTTCCAACTCCAGCCATTCTGCTCCTCAATTGGCTTGACCCAGTCGAGACCCTTCCTCCACTGTTCCCAAGTCCACCCTTTAAGCTCTTCACTAGGCTTGACCCAGTCGAGGTGGCCACGGAGATCTGCTAGCGATTCCCCTGGTGATGGCTCCTGGACACGCTGCTTGGTCCAGTTTTGGTGGGATCTTCTGTCACAATCGTCGAGAACAGAGGACCAATGCGCAGCGTTGAATGCAAACATAATTTATTTTGAATGGTTCCAACACGAAACGATACGTGACGTCCTTCGGCGAACAAAGCCTACTACGAACACGGAACAAAACAACAAACGATACGTGACGTCCTTAGGCGCATACAACCTGGAACAAGATCCCACAAACACTGAGGGAAAACAAGACTGTTTAAATATGGTTCCCAATCAGAGACAACCAGCAACAGCTGACACTTGTTTCCTCTGATTGGGAACCATTCTGGCCAACATAGAAATATAAGACCTAGAATGCAAAACAAAGAGCACAAAACATAGACTCTACACACCCTGGCTCAACATAAAAGAGTCCCTAGAACCAGGGCGTGACAACCATAAGTTAACTGATAAGTAACTGTTAGCTAATTCCTATTTACCAATATAATTATTGCTTGATTAATTTACCCTTATGGTAAAGTTGTAAAGAATTAGCTTCAATGAATGCCATAACCTGTTGCAATTGCAAATAATAAAATTATTTTTTTACTTACTATCCCAATTTTCATTTTGATTCAAATAAACATGAAGATAATTGAAAATGTAATTCCCGAATCCCACATTTTATCTTTTTTTTTCAGTATTTCTTGGGGGGTTTGAACTTGATACCCCCCCTGGTTAGGCCACTGGTGTCACATGATGTTCTGGAAGGTTCCTCTCACAGCTCAGTGGTCATCATGTATCTGTAGTTTCCATCTCCACCCACCAGCCTCCATCTCTTTATGTATCTTCTGATCTTTTCATCAGCTGAACCTCTGTGTTCATTCTCAATGAGATGTGTTTGTTTACAGTGCTACAGGGGAATGATGAAGGATACGATCTCCACTCTCCTTTAGTGTGTAAGTCCACTCCCCAGTACACTGACATGATACCAGATGTAATGGACCTTTTAGGGTAAAGAACTACATGTAGATTTACTATGATGGACCCAAACTGCTGGTATTATATATAATTAATGAAATGTAACTGTTAACAGACGCTCCAAAGACCCCCTCAGTGACCATGAGTCCCTCTGGTGAAATAGAGGAGGGCAGTTCAGTGACTCTGCGCTGCAGCAGTGATGTCAACCCAGCAGCTAAGTACACCTGGTTCAAGGTTAATACAGATGGTTTCTCCAGAGTCATGAACCAGGGACAACAGCTCGTCTTTAGAAACATCCTGTCTTCAGACTCTGGTCAATACTACTGTCTAGTTCAGACTGAGCTAAGGACAGCATCTAACTTGATCACTATTAACGTGAAATGTGAGTAAAACACGTATTTTACATCTTATTAAAGATGTTTAAAGATAAATGAATCTTGGCAACATAAGTCATCAGTAAATTCATCGTGAAATAATCCCAAATATGTCTCAACTTTCTGCTTTTCAAAATCATTAATACTGTCATGAATATAAATGTACTTGCTGTTGCATGCTTTAAACAGTTTCATATTTGATTATCTGCATTATATTCTGTTTTTGGCACAGCATTTTATTTATTTATTCATTTATTTATTTTTTGCACTACCACCGTGAATGGTACCACTACCACTTGAGTACTAGTATTGATGTTGCTACTTATAATTATTTATTATTACTTACTTTGTTATTGTGATCTTGTATTGATGCTGCTTTGAGACTGTTGAGGATCCAAGCCTAAGAATGTTACTCTTGCGTACTTGTACGTTAAGATGTAATAAAAGCAACTCTGATTCTGATTCTGATCATTTGTGTTCATTACAGACGCTCCAAAGACCCCCTCAGTGACCGTGAGTCCCTCTGGTGAAATAGAGGAGGGCAGTTCAGTGACTCTGAGCTGCAGCAGTGATGCCAACCCAGCAGCCAACTACACCTGTTTCAAGGAACATGACGACTCAGTGAAAGAATCAGGACAGAACTACACCATCACTAATATCACATCTGAGCTTGGGGGAAACTATTACTGCCAAGCTCATAGTGCAATCGGAATTCATAATTCCACCTTTTTGTTAATTAAAGGTAATTGTTCATTTAAAAGACACTTTCACCTTCCACACAGTCACAAAATCACATGGTGAAACATTTTCCTATTTATGCTGCAGTTTGCTATCAGTGTTTGAAATCAACTGACTATGCACCAGTGACATCATCACAGACAACAACAGTGACTGTAAGAACCATCGTTGTCTTACTGGCCACCATACTCCTCCTGGTCTTCCTCTGGGTGAGGTAAGATCTCTCTCTTTCTCATTTTCCGTTCCTTCACTCCACCTGTTGCTTCTTCATCTCTCTGTTCTCTTCACCAGAAGAAAGAGGGCCTCCAGAAAAGCACGTGGACAGGGAGGAAGGCCAGATACCGTGGAGGAGGTGAGACACAGGAAGCCATTTATTACTAACCCATCCTTTACTGAGACACACGGTGGAAATGCCCTGAGGCCACAACACAAGACCACACAAGAGACTTCTAGTTGTTTCCTTAGTAAGTCACCTTCTCTGTTGCTCTAGGCCTGTGACTAGGAGAGACTGTTCATCCCAGTGTCTCTATCTTTCATAAAGAACAGTCTGAAGTTTGACCCATGTCCGAATTTGGAAGATCCTGAACTGGAGATACGTAATTTATGTTGACATTTTACAGAATTACTTTTAGAAGAGGGAAGAGACTGATTGCTGCAGTCATAATGTCTTTACAGGAAGAGAGCATATCCTACTTAGCAATCCTAATGTTTTTACAGGGAGAGTGTATCTTACTTGGTGTAGCTAATGTTTTTACAGGGACAGAGTGTATCTTACCTGGCAATTTCTATACTATGCATTTCTAGATTTTATAATAAAATATTTCAGTCAGGTGTTTTGCACGTTGGCATTAATGATAACCTGGTCATTTTTTGCACCATTTAAATCCTGAAAGTGCGCTGGAACAGAGCACAGAGCACAACTGCATAAGTGTTCCATGAAGAGTTCCTCAAAAGAGTGATTTAATCACACAATAATGGAGAAGGATCGCTCAGGATTAGTAGACTGTGACAGTGTAGACATATCATCTATTTATAAAGAACATGATTTATAGGTGCTTGATACACTAACTCCTATGATGCTAATAAGAGTTAAACAGCAGACAGCAACATGGATTACCAGTGAGATTTTAGACCATTCTCTATAAATACTTTAACGCTTTAAAAAAGTAGCAATTTTATGTTCAGTACGAAACCTTTAAAAACCAGACAAGATACAAAACAAAGCTAAACCAAAGCTGGATATTATAAAGATGCAGTTAATCAATATTTTTTTCTGCCCCAAAAACAATGGAAATTGTTGAAGCAGATGGGCTCATCTATTAAAATAAAGATAAAATCGATAACGTTTTAAATACTGATGGCATTATGTGTCTCAACATAACAAAGATGGATCATCACTTCAACACTTTCTTTACTACTGTGGCTTTGGTTTTGTCTCAGTTGCCTTTTGGCTCTAGATAGAATGGTCGCTCTATCATTGAGAATTTTGATCAGGACAGCAAGCCAGCACAGGAAGCACAGACCATGTGTCTACAGTCTGGTTCAGGAAGGCATATTACACAGACACTTGTCTCACTCACCTGGTTTATTATGATATAAAGACGGGAGGCAATAGAGGCAATTCCACTGGAATGGTGCTGTTAGATCTACTCAACGCTTTTGATACATTACACCACACCATTTAGTTGATTCACTTAATGTTCAGGGCAAAGTGACACATCAATAGAGTGGTTTGAATCCTGTTTGATAGGAAGATGATAGTAAGCAATGTAAGAGAGATAGTATCAGTGGCCAGAGAGTTGACCTGTGGTGCCCCAGGGATAAATTCTTCGCCCTGTTTTATATTTGATGTATATCAATGATATGATAGGTGCAGTTGACTGCAAGTTGCCAAATTTAGTTTGGCCTGAAGCACAAGTTAAAGGAACTTGTAAGAGTAAGATCCTGGTAGAAGTAGTTTCACATCCAAACCTAATGTCCCTTATCTTGGAGCGACAATCAACAAAGGTTTATCTGGTGACCTGGTTACCAATCTTGTAGCGCCACTCTAAATCATTTAATCTCAGAGTTAGAGAACCGTTGCTTTGAGCCTTCATTCAGTGCCATTATGATTGTGCATGCCCAGCCTGGTACAGTGGTTTATCACAAAAACTAAAAACTAGAATGCAGGTTACGCAAAACAATGTTATCAGATACGTCTTAAATGCCTCCCTAAAACACACATAGGACCCCAGGAGTTTCAACAGGCCTGCCTCCTCCAGTGGCAGATCGTGTGAACCAGCTGAAGCTAAACCATATGTATGATATTATTAATAGAACAGCTCCTGGTTACTTGATGTGCCATATTGACATGGTGCATCAGCAACATGGTCAATTCATCTACGCTAGTGGCATGTCTTGTAGTGTGTCTAGGGTAAGTAACACTGCAAGGCTCTCCATCTTCCACACTGTTACTGTACTAGGGAATGATCTCCCACTGTACATGAAACAGAGCCCCAGCAGTGAGACAAGAGCAGGGTGACCAAGCCCCTCTGTTACTTGGTACAGGTTTTATATTTGTTGTTCACACTGCTGTTTAACTTGTTGTATTATAAATGTACTTTTAATCTTGAATAGGGATGTTGTTCTATATTAATGTTGATGTGTCTGTCTTTTAACGTGGTTGTTTTGACATCCAGGTCCACTTTGGAATAAGTGTTCAACACTTTCAAGCGCTAATCTCTAGGATGTTTTATGTTTTGTAACCTGGAATTAAACCAAACCAAAGCATTGCTCCGTGATCATCAGTCTTGTTTGTATGCTTTCTCTGGGGCCGTGTTGCCATGGCACCTGTCCACTATGAGGACTGCGGTCATCACTTGTGGTCATCTGAGAATAGAAACTGCAGTGGAATTCATTATCAGTCTCAGATTTAAGAGTAACGACTTGACAAAGTGGTGTTTGTTTAAAGGGTGAGATCTAGGGTGACATCTAGAGGACAAACTAGGATCTGCAGGGACTTCTGCCAGGGAGCAGAAAAAGGAGATGGATGAATGGAATTATTTATGTCTAATCTTGTTTTCAATAATCAAATGAAGATGTTGTTGAAAGACAAAAAGGTCTTACTATATCAACAGTTGTAGGAAACCTTGCAGGAAGGACTTGAAGTGAGGCCTACAGCAGCCTGCATGGTGGGACCACTAGTCACCACCAAGGGTCTCTAAATGAACCAGAAACACAGGACCTTCAGGACTGTCTTCAGGAATTGTCAATCGTTTTCTAAATGTGCTCTTCTGTGCTCATTCCCCATCAGCTACTTCCTGTTCCTGTGTATGAAAACGTTTCAGCTCTGACCAATCGCTTGTCTCCTGCAGCACAGAGAGAACCAATAGTAGAGCAGGATGACCATCACTATGCCAGCATCCACACCTCTCTCTCAGAGAACCAGTAAGTGTCTCGCTGTTTGGCTGGATCCCGTGTCCAATCAGACCAGACAGATGAGGTCCTTTACTCTGTGGTCAAAGTAGACTCTCTACTTTGGGACTTAATCAACCCAATGGATCTGCCTTACAGGGAGACTGAAGTTCATATCTCCTCTGTAGAATAATAGTAAATACAACATTAAAGAATCACCCTCTAGAACGCTGTGTTTGGCTGAACAGACCACTAGAATAGAGAACGGTTCCCTTTATATAGTTCAGTTATGGTTCATTAGTCATTGGAAAAGACCACTTCACTACAAGATGTATACAGCCTCTTGTAGTGAAAGTACTGTACGGGTTTTTAGATCACAATACTCTGTGAATCATTTTACAGAATAAATATTTTCATTTGAGTTTTTTTGGCTGTTTCTTGGTTGCTAGGAAAACCTGAACTATTTACAAGATCAAAGGGTTAATTTAGTTACTTTTTGAAAAAGATAGATGTTGAAATCTACTGTTTTCCCCCATTTATTCTATTGATGATGATTTAGACATGACATATCAATCGTCTGCTGCACTGTTGTAATTCTGATTCAGTGATATGGTAGACACTGCATGCCTTCTCCTGTCCTCTCTTCTTTCTTCTCTTCTCTCCTCTCCTCTCCTTGTTTCCTCTCCTTGTCTTCACTCATCTCCTCTCCTTACCTTGTCTCCTCACCACTACTCCTAAATCCCCCTTACCTATCCTTGTCTCCAATCCTTTCCTTGTCTCCTCTCCTCACCTCCTCTGCTCTACATTCCATGTATCCACATCTAAGTAATTACAAAGCTTATAGTCACAATGCCACAAAATAAGCACATAGACTACAGGGCCGAGGCCGACAGAGACTACACAGCCTAGCAGCCTACACTACCGTAATTAACTGTTAGTGTTTGCTTATTACTGCATGAACTATTGTTAATTAATGGTTAAATAATGTACCCTTATTGTAACGTTTTTAAGGTATAATTTCAATGAACGGCATAACCTATTGCAATTGCAAATTATAAAAATGCAGTTTTAACTTAATAACCCAATCTTCATTTTGATTCAAACAAAAATAAAAATGGACTGAATTGAAAATATGAATCCCCCTGGCTACGCCACTGGTGTCACATGATGTTCTGGAAGTTTTCCTCTCACAGCTCAGTGGTCATCATGTATCTATAGTTTCCATCTCCACCCACCAGCCTCCATCTCTTTATGTATCTTCTGATCTTTTCATCAGCTGAACCTCTGTGTTCATTCTCAATGAGATGTGTTTGTTTTTTCACAGCGCTTCAGAGTTTTGATGACTGGACACTTATTTACTCTTCTAGTAAAGTCTGCGCTTTAAGAGGAGCAATGGTTGACATCAGCTGCACTTATGAATACACTGCCAACGTACAGTACCCCCCTACCACAGTCACAACTCTGTGGTTTACTAAAGGAGACCGACATCAGCCTGTTGATCTGCTAAGTGATACAGACTATACAGGTCGTGTTGAATACAGCTGTGGAGAGGTCAGCTGTACCGGGTTCAGATGTTATGGAATGTGTACCCTGAGAATCAAAGACCTGAGAACGAGTGACTCTGTTGTCTACAAGTTTAGATTCACCACAAACCAACCAGGTGGGGAATATACTGGTGACCCTGGAGTGAAGTTATCTGTAACAGGTAAACTATAATGAGTCTAGTGTGTGTGTGTGTGTGTGTGTGTGTGTGTGTGTGTGTGTGTGTGTGTGTGTGTGTGTGTGTGTATGTGTGTGTGTGTGTGTTACGGGGTACGACTGGAAACCCAAGTGCGAGACACAACAGGCAGAGATGGTTTTAGGAATTAAGGAATTTAATAGCAACGGTACAGGCATGGGCAGAGCAGGACGTAGTCGGGCAGGCAGAGGTTCGGTGATAGGCGAGCGAGAGGCAGACAGGCAGACGAAGGCAGGCGGGGAGTTACGCAAGCGAAGGGTCGGCAATGGGAAGACAGTCAGAGGGTTGGCGGTCAGGAGGCGGATAGGGATCCGGGAAGGCTGGATAGAAGGGAAAGGCAGGTTAGGAGCAGGCAAGGCACGGGTAAACAGGAATCTAAATGCGGGAACGCGGGTACTAACACGAGGATAGAATACAACGATCTGGCACTGGCTGCTCGGGAAACGAGGGACAAATAGAGTGCGATGATTGATGATTGTTGGCAGGAGTGTAGACCGGAGTGCACGTGGTTAATTGATGACGGGGAGGTAAACAGAGGCATGTGGTGAAGTGGCAGCCGGCGCCACTAGGTGGAGGCAGAGGGTGTCGTGACAGTGTGTGTGTGTGTGTGTGTGTGTGGGGGGGGGGGGGGGGGGGGGGGGGGTTCTAGAAGGTTTGTGTTGTGGGTTATCTTCATTATGTTTTATAATTGTGTGTAACTTGTTCTTACACCCAGGTCTCCAGGTGAAGGTGTCCTTTCCTCAGCCTACCTATCCTACCTGGACAGAGCTGGAGTGTCACAGTGTGTGTGGTCTAGCTGGTGACCCTCCCTACATCTGGTTCAGGAATGGACAGAATGTAGGACAGGGAGTGAACTACAGGGCCTACATTCAGTCTGAAGACAGCTTTTCATGTGCTGTTAGAGGATACGATCTCCACTCTCCTTTAGTGTGTAAGTCCACTCCTCAGTACACTGACATGATACCAGATGTAATGGACCTTTTAGGGTAAAGAACTACATGTAGATTTACTATGATGGACCCAAACTGCTGGTATTTTATATAATTAATCAAATGTAACTGTTAACAGACGCTCCAAAGACCCCCTCAGTGACCGTGAGTCCCTCTGGTGAAATACAAGAGGGCAGTTCAGTGACTCTGAGCTGCAGCAGTGATGCCAACCCAGCAGCTAAGTACACCTGGTTCAAGGTTAATACAGGTCGTTCCTCCAGAGTCATGAACCAGGGACAACAGCTCGTCTTTAGCTACATCCTGTCTTCAAACTCTGGACAATATCGCTGTGAAGCTAGGAATGAGCTAGGGACAAGGTTGAAGATGACCACTATTAACGTGAAATGTGAGTTAAACACATATTTATGTCATCTTATTAAAGACTTGTATATAATACATGAATAGTGTCAACATTAGTCATCAGTAAAGTCACATGCAATGAACCACAACAATTATTTTTGATTTTAATTATCATAAATACTGTCATGAACATTAATAATTGCTATATCTGGTCTTTAAAATATTCAACTGGTATTCATGTATTGTTGTATACTTGTAATCACTATTACTCTTTAATAAGTAGTAGTATTTTATTAGTTTAAAAAAGATTCTGTATCTTACTGTAATTGCAGTTGTGTGCTTTAAACAGTTGTATATCTTTAGGATGAATATTGATCATTTGTGCTCATTACAGACGCTCCAAAGACCCCCTCAGTGACCGTGAGTCCCTCTGGTGAAATAGAGGAGGGCAGTTCAGTGACTCTGAGCTGCAGCAGTGATGCCAACCCAGCAGCTAACTACACCTGGTTCAAGGAAAATGACAACTCAGTGAAAGAATCAGGACAGAACTACACCATCACTAATATCACATCTGAGCTTGGGAGAAACTATTACTGCCAAGCTCACAATGCAATCGGACTTCATAATTCCACCTTTTTGTTAATTAAAGGTAATTGTTCGTTTAAAAGACACTTTCACCTTCCACACAGTCACAATCACACTTTGAAACCTTTTCCTATTTATGTTGCAGTCTGCTATCAGTGTTTGAAATCAACTGACTATGAACCAGTGACATCATCATCACAGACAACAACAGTGACTGTAAGAACCATCGTTGTCTTACTGGCCACCATACTCCTCCTGGTCTTCCTCTGGATCAGGTGAGATCTCTCTCTTTGTCGTTTTCCGTTCCTTCACTCCACCTGTTGCTTCTTCATCTCTCTGTTCTCTTCACCAGAAGAAAGAGGGCCTCCAGAAAAGCACGTGGACAGGGAGGAAGGCCAGATACCGTGGAGGAGGTGAGACACAGGAAGCCATTTATTACTAACCCATCCTTTACTGAGACACACGGTGGAAATGCCCTGAGGCCACAACACAAGACCACACAAGAGACTTCTAGTTGTTTCCTTAGTAAGTGTCCTTCTCTGTTGCTCTAGCCCTGTGGCTAGGAGAGACTGTTCATCACAGTGTCTCTATTTTCATCAAGAATCTGAAGTCAAACCCTCGACCTGATTTTGAGAGTTTATCTTGCTTAGCGACCCTAATGTTTTTACATCCTATTATTTATTTTTTGACAACAAACAGATTCCATTTACTTTGGACTGAAGCACAGGTTAATGAAACTTGTAAGAGTAAGATTCTGGTAGAAGTAGTATCACATCCAAACCTAATGTCTCTTATCTTGGAGCGGCAATCAACAAAGGTTTATCTGGTGACCTGGTTACCAATCTTGTATCGCCACTCTAAATCATTTAATTTCAGAGTTAGAGAACAGTTGCTTTGAGCCTTCATTCAGTGCCATTATGATTGTGCATGCCCAGCCTGGTACAGTGGTTTATCACAAAAACTAAAAACTAGAATGCAGGTTTTGCAAAACAATGTTATCAGATACGTCTTAAATGCCTCCCTAAAACACAAATAGGACCCAAGGAGTTTCAACAGGCCTGTCTCCTCCAGTGGCAGATTGTGTGAACCAGCTGAAGCTAAACCATATGTATGATATTATTAATAGAACAGCTCCTGGTTACTTGATGTGCCATATTGACATGGTGCATCAGCAACATGGTCAGTTCATCTACGCTAGTGGCATGTCTTGTAGTGTGTCTAGGGTAAGTAACACTGCAAGGCTCTCCATCTTCCACACTGTTACTGTACTAGGGAATGATCTCCCACTGTACATGAAACAGAGCCCCAGCAGAGAGACAAGAGCAGGGTGAGAGAGCACCTCTGGTACTTGGTATAGGTTTTATATTTGTAGTTCACACTGCTGTTTAACTTGTGTTATTATAAATGTACTTTTAATGTTGAATAGGGAGGTTGTTCCATATTAATGTTGATATGTCTGTCTTTAAATGTGGTTGTTTTGACATCCAGGTCCACTTTGGAAGAAGTGTTCAACACTTTCAAGCGCTAATCTCTGGGATGTTTTATGTTTTGTAACCTGAAATTAAACCAAACCAAAGCATTGCTCTGTGATCATCAGTCTTGTTTGTATGCTTTCTCTGGGGCCATGTTGCCATGGCACCTGTCCACTATGATGTGGTGTGGTCATCTGAGAATAGAAACTTCAGTGGAATTCATTATCAGAGTCTCAGATTTAAGAGTCACGACTTGAAAAAGTGATGTTTGTTAAAAGGGTGAGATCTAGGGTGACATCTAGAGGACAAACTAGGATCTGCAGGGACTTCTGCCAGGGAGCAGAAAGAGAAGATGGATGAATGGAATTATTCATGTCTAATCTTGTTTTCAAGAAGCAAATGAAGATGTTGTTGAAAGACAAAAAGGTCTTACTAGATCAACAGTTGTAGGAAACCTTGCAGGAAGGACTTGAAGTGAGGCCTACAGCAGCCTGCATGGTGGGACCACTAGTCACCACTAAGGGTCTCTAAATGAACCAGAAACACAGGACCTTCAGGACTGTCTTCAGGAATTGTAGATCTTTTTCTAAATGTACTCTTCTGTGCTCACTCCCCATCAGCTACTTCCTCTTCCTGTGTATGAAAACGTTTCAGCTCTGACCAATCGCTTGGCTCCTGCAGCGCGGAGAGAACCAATAGAAGAGCAGGATGACCATCACTATGCCAGCATCCACACCTCTCTCTCAGAGAACCAGTAAGTGTCTCGCTGTTTGGCTGGATCCCGTGTCCAATCAGACCAGACAGATGAGGTCCTTTACTCTGTGGTCAAAATAGACTCTATACTTTGGGACTTAATCAACCCAATGGATCTGCCTTACAGGGAGACTGAAGTTCATATCTCCTCTGTCTTCTTTCAGGGACCAGGACCAGACAGAGATGGGAGAAACCTCAGAGATGTAAGCACTGTTAAAGAAACACCTCAGAATGTGAACCACTAGCGGCAGCAGGATTTAAAGGACTGAGTATAGTGTCTCATTCATTCAGTTTAAACAGGACAATACACTGGCTTATTGTTTGCTGCATATCCTACAGCGCTTCACTTCCTGTGCTGCACAATGCTGTTTTCTACTTCTGTGATGGTCCTGTGATGGTCCTGTGATGGTCATTTCCATTATTGCGATATATTGATCAATTGATGACGTGAATATGAAAGCATCCAATCACATTGGACCTTTTATAGGTTATCTTACCTGAAGCTTACATTATCAACAAAAAGACTGACTTCCATGCCTCATTCTGATATCTTTTGATAGCAAATTAACATACAATTTTGTTCCGTTTTGTCAAATAGCTATATAGAAGTAATTATAAGTACAAATAAGTATCAAATTATGTCTCCAAGGAATCATCTGTAATCACTAGTGAATACGAGTGTTTTTCTCTCCAGAGTTGAGGTCTATGTAAGTTCATCATTTCACTAGTGAACACATGAGTGTTCTTCTCTCTAAAGTTGAGGTCTATACAAGTTCATAATTTCTCGAGTGTACAGGTGAGTGTTCTTCTCTCCAGAGTTGTGGTCAATCTAAGTTAATGTTTTCAGTATATTTTCAGTATAGCACAGTAAAGAAACCCTTATTAATGTGTCTCCTCCAAGAGTAATTGCATTGATGTGGTAAAGTATGGACAGACCTAGTCCTGGTATGTGGGTGTTGAACGTCATCCAGCCTGGCACTAGAGAAGCTAACCTATGTGGTGAGAGGAAAGCCAACTGATTTGGAAAGTACTCATCCTACTTATTTTCTGTTCGTTTACTGTTAGTTTTCTTTTCTTTTTTTATTCTCTTTGTTTTGTTTTATTGTGAAGAATGGGGTGGGAAGGAGATAGGGAGGGAGGGTTTTTAGGGTGCTTTATTGTATAAATGTCTAATGATGGAAATTGTCAACGTGGAAACTATTGTTTTATAAAAAAGTTCGTTTCAATTCAGCGGCAAACAGTGTGATCTTCTCTCTAGAGTTGTGCTGTCCCACATCCTGGGGATAAGATGAGGTAAGCCACATAAGTAACCAGACTTGACTAAAGGTGAAACTATGCAACACTGTGGTGTGTGTGTGTGTGTGTGTGTGTGTGTGTGTGTGTGTGTGTGTGTGTGTGTGTGTGTGTGTGTGTGTGTGTGTGTGTGTGTGTGTGTGTGTGTGTGTGTGTGTGTGTGTGTGTGTGTGTGTGTGCGAGTGTTTGTGTGTGCGAGTTATGAGCAGTAGGAGAGAAGATTAATACAAAATACAATAAAATTGCAAGAATGAAACATGCAGGAACTTTGTATCGTTCATTGTGGTCTAAAAAGGTGATTATATGTTCTAGGCCCAGTAGTTACCAGGCTTCTGTTCATTCTGCTGCTAACCATGGTGTGAAGAGGAAGTCTTTTTTTTGGGGGGTTTCTGTTAAAACGAGCAAAAGTGCATGATGAACTGGAACCACAGACTAGATGACAGACAAGCTTCACCTTCTACCGTAACAGGTTGTATTTTCTTGACTTTTATTTTAATGCTTACCAAACGTAATTCATAGAGTTGTGGATTACATTGTTGTGGATTGAAAGCTGAAATATTTGAGCTTGCATGACCTTTTGAATTATATGTTTTACTTGCAGGTGTATTTAAATATCTCCCCAGAACAACAGAGTGAGAGAGGAGAGGACTCACTATGAATTTAAGATCAGCAGCAAGAGGATTTCTAGCTTTCCTTCTGTCAGTACCAGGTTGGTTCATTTACATTGTGAACATTTAGTTGAACTGTTTCAATAACATGACAACCAAGCAACTGGAACGAGGAGAGGGTGAAACCACAGCATGTTGAAGATAGAATAATAGTAAATACAACATTAAAGAATCACCCTCTAGAACGCTGTGTTTGGTTGAACAGACCACTAGAATAGAGAACGGTCCCCTTTATATAGTTCAGTTATGGTTCATTAGTCATTGGAAAAGACCACTTCACTGCAAGTTGTATACAGCCTCTTGTAGTGAAAGTACTGTACAGTTTTTTAGATCACAATACTCTGTGAATTATTTGATATAATAAAAATTAGCATTTGAGATTTGTTGGCCATTTCCTGGTTGCTAGGCAAACATGAACTAAGGGTTTAATTTAGTTACTTTTTGACTTTTTGAAAAAGATAGATGTTGAAATCTACTGTTTTCCCCCATTTATTCTATTAATGACGATTTAGACATCACATATTAATCTTCTGCTGCAATGTTGTAATTCTGACTCAGTGATATGGTAGACACTGCATGTCACCTCCTGTCCTCTCTCCTCTCTCCTCTCTCCTGCTCTCCTCTCCTTGTCTCCTCTATTTGTCTCCACTCATCTCCTCTCCTTACCTTGTCTCCTCCCACTACTCCTACAACCCCCTTTCCTCTACTTGTCTCCAATCCTTTCCTTGTCTCCTCTCCTCACCTCCTCTCCTCTACATTCCTTGTCTCCACATCTAAGTAATTACAAAGCTTTTAGTCACATAGCCACAAAAGAAGCACATAGACTACAGGGCCGAGGCCTACAGAGACTACACAGCCTAGCAGCCTATATCTACTGTAATTAACTGTTAGTGTTTGCTTATTACTGCATGAACTAATGTTAATTAATGGTTAAATAATGTACCCTTATTGTAAAGTTTTCAAGGCTTAATTTCAATGAATGGCGTAAACTGTAGCAATTGCAAATTATAAAAATATATTTTAAGTAATAACCTTCTTCATTTTTAATCAGATGTACGTGCTAAATTGAAAATATAATTCCTGAATCCCCCTGGCTACGCCACTGGTGTCACATGAGGTTCTGGAAGGTTCCTCTCACAGCTCAGTGGTCATCATGTATCTGTAGTTTCCATCTCCACCCACCAGCCTCCATCTCTTTATATATCTTCTGATCTTTTCATCAGCTGAACCTCTGTGTTCATTCTCAATAAAATGTGTTTGTTTTTTCACAGCGCTTCAGAGTAATGATGACTGGAGAGTTACTTACTCACCTAGTAATGTCTGCGCTTTAAGAGGAGCAATGGTTGACATCATCTGCACTTATGAATACCCTGCCAACGTACAGTACCCCCCTACCACAGTCACAACTCTGTGGTTTACTAAAGGAGAACGCCATCAGCCTGTTGATCTGCTAAGTGATACAGACTATACAGGTCGGGTTGAATACAGCTGTGGAGAGGTCAGATGTACCGGGTTCAGATGTTATGGAACATGTACCCTGAGTATCCAAGACCTGAGAACGAGTGACTCTGCTGTCTACAAGTTTAGATTCACCACAAACCAACCAGGTTGGGAATATACTGGAGACCCTGGCGTGAAGTTATCTGTAACAGGTAAACTATGATGAGTCTAGTGTGTGTATGTGTGTACATATGTGTGTGTGAGTGTGTATGTGTGTGTGTGTGTGGGGGGGGGGGGGGGGGGGGGGGGGGGGGGGGTTCTAGAAGGTTTGTGTTGTGCGTTATCTTCATTATTGTTTATAATTGTGTGTAACATGTTTTTGCACCCAGGTCTCCAGGTGAAGGTGTCCTTTCCTCAGCCTATCTATCCTACCTGGACAGAGCTGGAGTGTCACAGTATGTGTGGTGTAGCTGGTGACCCTCCCTACATCTGGTTCAGGAATGAACAGAATGTAGGACAGGGAGTGAACTACTGGGCCAACTTTCAGTCTGAAGACAGCTTTTCATGTGCTGTTAGAGGATACGATGTCCACTCTCCTTTAGTGTGTAAGTCCACTCCCCAGTACACTGACATGATACCAGATGTAATGGACCTTTTAGGGTAAAGAACTACATGTAGATTTACTATGATGGACCCAAACTGCTGGTATTTTATATAATTAATCAAATGTAACTGTTAACAGACGCTCCAAAGACCCCCTCAGTGACCGTGAGTCCCTCTGGTGAAATACAGGAGGGCAGTTCAGTGACTCTGAGCTGCAGCAGTGATGCCAACCCAGCAGCTAAGTACACCTGGTTCAAGGTTAATACAGATGGTTCCTCCAGAGCCATGAACCAGAGACAACAGCTCGTCTTTAGCTACATCCTGTCTTCAGACTGTGGACAATACCACTGTGACGCTAGGAATGAACTAGGGACAAAATCGAAGTTGATCACTATTAACGTGAAATGTGAGTAAAAAACACATATTACATCTTATTAAAGACTTGTATATAATACATGAATCATGTCAACATTAGTCATCAGTAAATTCATCATGCAATGAACCACAACAATTATGTTTGATTTTAATTATCATTAATACTGTCATGAACATTAATCATTGCTATATCTGGTCTTTAAAATATTTAACTGGTATTCATGTATTGCTGTATACTTGTAATCACTATTACTCTTTAATAAGTAGTAGTATTTTATAAGTTTAAACAATATTCTGTATCATACTGGAATTGCAGTTGTGTGCTTTAAACAGTTTTATATCTTCAGGATGGATATTGATCATTTGTGTTCATTACAGACGCTCCAAAGACCCCTTCAGAGACTGTGAGTCCCTCTGGTGAAATAGAGGAGGGCAGTTCAGTGACTCTGAGCTGCAGCAGTGATGCCAATCCAGCAGCTAAGTACACCTGGTTCAAGGTTAATACAGGTCGTTCCTCCAGAGTCATGAACCAGGGACAACAGCTCGTCTTTAGCTACATCCTGTCTTCAGACTCTGGACAATATCGCTGTGAAGCTAGGAATGAGCTAGGGACAAAATCGAAGTTGACCCCTATTAACGTGAAATGTGAGTAAAACACATATATTACATCTTTTTAAATATGTGTATACAATATATGAATCGTGTCAACATTGGTCATCAGTAAATTCATCATGCAATGAACCACAACAATTATTTTTGATTTTCGTTATCATTAATGCTGTCATGAACATACATCTTTGCTATATCTGGTCTTTAAAATATTTCGCTAGTATTCATGTATAGCTGTATGCTTGTAAACACTATCACTCATTAATAAGTAGAAGTATTTAATTAGTTTAAACCAGGGATGTCCAAACTTTTTTCGGTGAGGGCCACATACAGAAAAATACATGAAGGGCTGGGCCACTCAGTTGGAGTGAGGTATATCGCCTTGCCTAGTGTATTAAACAGTTAGCAAAATCAATCAAATGTAGGTAAACTATGCTTTATAGTTAATATGCTTAAAGAAACAGCTTTCCATTGATGGGTTTTCATTTATTTTGTTAGGGTTGGCAGCTCATTCTCAAAACAGCCTCAGATTGCTTCTTAGTCAGGATGGTGATCCCCTTCACAGCCCTGTATAAAGGGGGAAACATAAGGGGATGGGTGTATTTTAGGCTTGTTATGCAAATAAGTTATTGTCTTGTTAACACACCCAACTAAATTGTGTTAGAAAACATTATCAACTTTAATTGAGTGAATTAATTAAGTAACTGTGCTTATTAACACATGATTACTGTGTATTCTATTTTGAACTCACTTATAATGGGAGCAGCATTGCACTCAGTGGGAGTAGTGATGCTGCGCTTTGGACTGAAGGATGGCTGGCAAGTCAGGAGAAAGTTTGGTGGTTGAGATGCGAAGGACATCACAGAGATGGCTGTCTGTCATTTTGGTTCTCAGTCTGCTTTTGTTCAGAGTTAACACAGAAAATGTTTGCTCACATAAGTATGTTGAGCCCAACATCATTCTTTTTTGCGTGGCGTCTCATCAGAGGGAACTTTTTTCAAGCTCTGGTAGAAGTCGCGTAGGGAGAGAAGCTGATGTTGATTCTCCAGAGAATTATCACACTGCATTTCATTAAGTTCTAATTGCAGTCTCTCCTCCACTTCTGCTGCGTCCACCAGGAACGGAGTCGAGAACACTTTGATTTCTTTCTCAATGAAAGAAAGTTCTTGGAAGCGCTGGCTGAATTCTGTGATGAGAGATGTGATCACAGACATGTATTTCCCCTTTTCAGCGGAAAGCTTGGCCTTTGGAAAAGCAGATTAGATTCCGGACAGCGTGGGGAAGTGCGCAACATTGAAGTTGTGTAGTTGTGTCTCAAAGAGATGGAGCTTCACACAGAACGCTTTTATGTGCGCGTAAAGTTGTGGCACGAGCTGGTCTTTGCCTTGTAGGCTCTTGTTCAGTGTGTTAAGATGATTAGTAAGATCAACTAAAAAAGCCAGGTCTGCCAACCACAGAGGGTCACTCAGCTCATGAAGAGGCCGATCCTTCTCTTTCAAAAACTGGTTGATTTCTGATCTCGGGGAAAGAAACGCTGCAGCACGGAGCCGCAACTTAGCCAGCGCACATAAGAATGGTAGAGGACGTCCCCGTATTCAGCATCAACCTCAGATAGAAAAGCTTGGAATTGTCTGGGGTAGAGCCCTCTTGCTCGAATTGTGTTGACAGTTTTCACAACAGTGTTCATCACATCACCAAGCTGGACTGTCTTGGCACAGAGGGCTTCTTGGTGGATGATACAGTGCATTTTAACAGCCGCGCCTCCGCTCTCTTGCACCTTGGCGCACACCAGAGAGGCCATTCCTTTGCGCTCGCCTGTTATTGCTGGAGCCCCATCCGTTGTAACTCCACACAGTTTGTCCCATTCAAGTCCTATCTGGTCAATTGCATTTGACACAGCTTCAGAAATGTCCTTACCCGTTGTTGAATTCCTAAATTTTATCCGGGCACATTATTCCTTTAGTGAGGCACTGCTTTATGAAGTCGCCATGTGAGAAAGGGGTCCCGGGTTGGCCAATGAGTTGAGCTACCTCAGAACTGCCTATTGTGGCTGTTGAATGACCAGGTACGGAGGGAATAGTTTGCAACAGTATGGTTTTATTAGAACATAATGGTAAGTGCTAGACCAACATGACATGACTAACCGAATCCCTGAGGAACGCACCAACATCTGCGCCTGCGCAGTAGCAAGTACAGTGGCTGCTATGGGAGCATATTCAAATACCATATTGTGAATGCTATAAAGTGGCATTTTCTTGTGTTTTGTTAGCAAGGAAGAAATGCTGTTGTTGAGCTAGCAGGCTAGCTGCTATTTGCTTAACTTTCTGTTCTCTCTCAGCACCAGTGTAGGACGTGTAGTTTGGATGCTTGGTTTCATAGTGTCGTTGTACATTATAATCTTTCATCACTGCAACTGTTTCATTGCAAATCAAACAAACACACTTCCCCTTCAACTCAATGAAGAAATATTCATTTTCCTACCATGTCTGAAATCTCCTGCACTCACTTGCTATTTTGGGTTTCTTTGGTTCTGCATTTTTGGGTCACTTGTTGCAAAGTTTTTCGTTGACTGCTCTTGTTTTGTGGAGAGGCTGTCTTGTTCAAGACAATAGCTCCCCCTAGCGTTAAAACTAAGAAGTACAATTGGGCGCGAATTTAATGTAGGCCATATGCCATTATAATTTTTGATTTTGCTACGGGCCAATTAAAAATGGCCCGTGGACCGTAGTCTGGACACCCCTGGTTTAAACAATATTCTGCATCATACTGGAACTGCAGTTGCGTGCTTTAAACAGTTGTATATCTTTAGGATTAATATTGATCATTTGTGTTCATTACAGATGCTCCAAAGACCCCTTCAGTGACCGTGAGTCCCTCTGGTGACATAGAGGAGGGCAGTTCAGTGACTCTGAGCTGCAGCAGTGATGCCAACCCAGCAGCTAAGTACACCTGGTTCAAGGTTAATACAGGTCGTTCCTCCAGAGTCATGAACCAGAGACAACAGCTCGCCTTTAGCTACATCCTGTCTTCAGACTCTGGACAATATCGCTGTGACGCTAGGAATGAACTAGGGAGAAGGTCGAAGTTGACCACTATAAACGTGAAATGTGAGTAAAACATATTTATATGTCATCTTATTAAAGACTTGTATATAATACATGAATCGTGTCAACATTAGTCATCAATAAATTCATCATGCAATGAACCACAACAATTCTTTTTGATTTTCATTATCATTAATACTGTCATGAATATAAATGTACATGTTGTTTTTAAATGTTTCTATGTGTCTCCAGTTGGGCCTAAACACACATCTGTGTATTCAAGTCTCTCTGGTGAAATAGAGGAGGGCAGTTCAGTGACTCTGAGCTGCAGCAGTGATGCCAACCCAGCAGCTAAGTACACCTGGTTCAAGAACAACCAACCTCTGGTCTGGAAACCAAGTCAACCTTATACCTTCCCCTCAGTCCGCCCTGAAGACAGAGGAACGTACCACTGTCACGCAGAGAACAAATATGGACATCTGAGCTCTAACTCGCTATTCATGAATGTTAAGTGTGAGTTGAAAATCTGTCTAATATGCAAACATCTTTTCCATATCTGGTATTTAAAATGTTTAGCTAGTATTCATGCATTGCTCTATGCTTGTAAACAATATCACTCATTAATAAGTAGAAGTATGTTATTAGTTTAAACAATATTATGTATCATACTGGAATTGCAGTTGTGTGCTTTAAACTGTTTTATATCTTTAGGATGAATATTGATAATTTGTGTTCATTATAGACGCTCCAAAGACCCCCTCAGTGACCGTGAGTCCCTCTGGGGAAATAGAGGAGGGCAGTTCAGTGACTCTGAGCTGCAGCAGTGATGCCAACCCAGCAGCTAACTACACCTGGTTCAAGGAACATGACGACTCAGTGAAAGAATCAGGACAGAACTACACCATTACTTATATCACATCTGAGCTTGGAGGAAACTATTACTGCCAAGCTCACAATGCAATCGGACTTCATAATTCCACCTTTTTGGTCATCAAAGGTAATTCGTCATTTAAAAGACACACACACCTTCCACACAGTTAAACATTGGCCTTCTTATGTTGCAGTTTGCTATCAGTGTTTGAAATCAAATTACTGTGTTCCAGTGACATCATCATCATCACAGACAACAACAGTGGCTGTAACAACCATTGTTGTCTTACTGGCCACCATACTCCTCCTGGTCTTTCTCTGGATGAGGTGAGATCTCTCTCTTTCTCGTTTTACGTTCCTTCACTCCACCTGTTGCTTCTTCATCTCTCTGTTCTCTTCACCAGAAGAAAGAGGGCCTCCAGAAAAGCACGTGGACAGGGAGGAAGGCCAGATACCGTGGAGGAGGTGAGACACAGGAAGCCATTTATTACTAACCCATCCTTTACTGAGACACACGGTGGAAATGCCCTGAGGCCACAACACAAGACCACACAAGAGACTTCTAGTTGTTTCCTTAGTAAGTGTCCTTCTCTGTTGCTCTAGGCCTGTGGCTAGGAGAGACTGTTCATTACAGTGTCTCTATTCTCATAAATAATCTGAAGTTAAACTTTCGGCCGCATTTGGAAAAGTGGGAACTGTAGATAACTTATGTGGACATTTTACAGCTTTAAACAAATCCCATTTTAGTAGAAGTGTGCTATAGACCTCCCAAACCGAATGCCTTTTAGAAGTGGGAATAGACTGATTGCTGCAGTCATAATGTTTTACAGGAAGACAGTGTATCTTACCTGGCGATCCTAATGTTTTTTACAGGAAGATAGTGTATCTTACCTGGCAATCCTAATAGTTTTTACAGGAAGACAGTGTATCATACTTGGTGCTCCTAATGTTTTTACAGGAAGATAGTGTATCTTACCTGCCAATCTTCATACAAATGTGAAAACTCCAACAAGCTGTCTGGTAGTTGCCCTTGTGAAGTTCAATCAGTTGTTTGGGTAGATCAACTGATTGAGGAGCCAACACAGCTGTGTTTCGATCCAGCATCATTTCTAGATGTTATGATGGTATTGGATACAGACATAATATTTCAGTCAGGTGTTTTAAACGTTGGAATTAATGGTTGCACCCTTTAAATCCTGAAAGTGTGCTGGAACAGGGAAACAACTGCATAAGTGTTACATGAAGAGTTCCTCAAAAGAGTGATTTAATCACACATTAATGGAGCAGGATCGGTCAGGTGTACTAGACTGTGACAGTGTAGATGGGCTATTTTTAAAGAACATTTGGATCCATGCTTGACACTCTAGGACCGATCATACAAATTAGGCTTTAACAGCAGACAGCAAAATTTATTACCAGTGAGATTTTAGGCAGTTCTCTATCAACATTTAAAACTTTAGAAAAAGTAACAAGATTATAATCAGTACAAAACATTTATAAATCAGGCAAGATATAAAACCAAGCTATGCCAAAGCTGAATATCATAAAGATGCAGTTAATGAACATTTTAATCAGCCCATGAAAACTATGGAAAGTGTTGAAGCAGATACAGATAAAATTGACAAATGTCAGTTTAAACATTGATGGCATTCTGTGTCACATTACAAAGTTGGCTTATCACTTTCTTCACTACTGTGGTTTTCCCTTTGTCTCCCTGTTGCCTATTAGCTTTGGATGTAAACACGATCACTAAGACTTTCTACCACGACAGAAGAGACAGCTTTGAACTGGGTGAAACAGCTGATAATGAACTTGCCAGCTTGTTGCACTCTATGAACCTTAACAAGGCCACTGGCCTGGATGGACTTCCTGGTAGATTGAGTGGGGACAGTACTGAATCCACTGCTCAAAGCAATTCCACTGGAATGGTCCTGTTAGGTCTACAGAAGGCTTTTGATACAGTAGACCGCACCATTTTGTTAATTAACTTAAAATGTTTAAGGTTAATTGACACATAAATAGTGGTTTAAATCCTTTTCGACAGAAAAATGATGGTGTGCAAGGTAATAGAGATAGTATCAGATGCCAGATTTGACCTGTGGGATCCCCCAGGGGTCTATTCTTGGCCCTGTTTTATATTGAAAGTATATCAATGATATTTGATATGATATACTTTCAAGCGCTAATCTCCGGGATGTTTTATGTTTTGTAACCTGGAATCAAACCAACCCAACCAGTGCTCCATGATCATGAGTATTGTTTGTATGCTTTCTCTGTGGCAGTGTTTCCATGGCACCTGATACTATGTTATGGTGTGTTCATCTGGGAATATAACCTTCAGTATAATGTTTTTTATGTTAGCTAAAAGGGTGAGATCTAGGGTGAGAAATGGGGTGACATCTTGAAGACAAAGTGGGATCTGGTGAGACATCTGCCAGTGAGCAGAAATAGAAGATGGATGAATGGACTTATTGATGTCTAATCTTGTTTTAAAGAAGCAATGGAATATATTGTTGAAAGATGAAAAGGTCTTACTATATCTACAGTTGTAGGAAACCTTGCAGGAAGGACTTGAAGTGAGGCCTACAGCAGCCTGCATGGTGGGACCACTAGTCACCACTAAGGGTCTCTAAATGAACCAGAAACACAGGACCTTCAAGAATGTCTTCAGGAAGTGTAAAGCTTTTTCTAAATGTACTCTTCTGTGCTCAATCCCCATCAGCTGCTTCCTGGTCCTGTGTATGACAATGTCTCAGCTCTGACCAATCACTTGGCTCCTGCAGCACAGAGAGAACCAATAGAAGAGCAGGATGACCAGCACTATGCCATCATCCGCACCTCTCTCTCAGAGAAACAGGAAGTGCCTCGCTGTTCGGCTGGCTCCCGTGTCCAATCAGACCAGACAAATGCAGTCATTTACTCTGTGGTCAACATTAAAAGACCCAACGCTGTCACTGAGTAAGCTTCTCTTGGTGTTTCTAAAGAGGAACTAGACTCTATGTTTTGGGACTTCATCAATCCAATGGGTCTGTTTTACAGGGTGACTGAAGTTCTGTCTTCTTTTCAGGGACCAGGACCAGACAGAGGCGGGAGAAACCTCAGAGTTGTACAGCACCATCAAAAAACACCCCAGAGATTGAACCAGTTGCGGCAGCATGATTTAAATAGTGGGACTAGGTAGATTGTATCATCCATTTAGTTTGAGTAGGACATTACGCATTCCTATGGCGCTTAATTAACTGGACTGAACACTTGCCATAACTGCTCATACATGATCTGCTGATTCTTGATTTTTTTTTAAACTTATTTACTTGATTGTGTATGTTCCACTTCCGCTCTTATCCAGGGCCTCTTGCTTTGGTGGATGCAGCTCTGCTTCATCGCTACCACCTGCTGGTTACCTGAATGTACTGCACCTGTTAGGGGAGGTCTTAACGGTACCACCTGCTGGTTACCTGCATTTACTGCACCTGTGAGGGGAGGTCTTTAGTGACAATACCTGTCTGGGTCGGTTAGCTAACCATCCTAGCCATCTCCAGGCTGCACTAAAACATTATTGTATTTTACATAGAATTTCCTCCTTTTAATAACTATCTACATTTTAATAACAAAGAAATGTTCTTTGTGAGACCCAAACAGAACTGTTTTCAACTGAATAAATTGATTTTGGGGTTTACGTGGCTTTAAATAAGAGATGTGTTGTGTAGTTCATAAGCAGGCCTACAATGCTGTTTTCTACTTCTGTGTCATTCAAATGGGATCTTTTCGTTTTATGAGTTTGCCTGAGGTAGTCGTAACACACTTTACATTAAGGAGATGTTTACGGTTGAGTTTTCAGTAGGCTTAGCCAGTATTTACATTCCTATAATGCGGGCCTGTAAAGCCCTTTGAGACTGTAACTGTGATGAAGAACAATACAAAAACATTGATTTCCAGCGTTTACAGGGAGACTTTTGATTTTAAAGGTATAGAGTCTGAGACTTTCATGAGACAAATCTGACAAGGATGAGCCCAACAAGAAGTCACATTATTGTACATCCAATGTCTCCTCCTTGTCCGATTTATTTATCTTAAATGTGCAACTGAAGCTATATATGAGGAGCTAACACAAGCGACATATATGAGAACCAATTAGGTGTTAAATTAATTAACTGTATGTAGCAATGTCCGTTGCTTACACCACCTAGAGGGCTGCTACACCCCACCCAGGTGTCTTTTACTGGACTCCCCCGATGACCAGGATACAGAGTGTTGGAGTACAATGATACATAGAGCAAGTGTTTCATGTTACATTCGAGATCTCTCGAATGTGAGGTGATGGTTGTTTCAACCTGTGCTCATTGATTGCTCAATGCTCAAAACAGGTGTGCAACCTCACCCAACCCATCCACACACTCTGCACTGTAGTCAGCTGTAAAAACAATAATCAACACTCAACAATCAGTTGAAGACATCACCAAACTGTAAAGCACTTTTATCTTCATGTTTCATATAAATAAATAAAAAATCCTCCCAGTTAAGACCATAACTGACTTTTACACACAGTTGACTAATGACCATCGTTTCTGTAAGGAAAACAATGATTTATCGACAACAAACCTAATAAGAGCATTAAGTGAACTTCAACTGGAGCCAATACACCTCTCTGCAATGGAAAAACATGCTGGTCACCGCATTCATTCTAAGAAAGTGATGACATTTCACACGGCACAAGTAAGCAAGACAAGCTCTCCCAGCTGCACGTGCCTGACTCCACCTGCAGGTGGATCACCAACTTCCTGTCAGACAGGAAGCTGTTTGTGAAGTTGAGTAAACATGTCTCTGACACCCGGACCATCAGCACCCCCCCCCCCCCCCCCCCCCCCCAAATCGTTGTCCTCTCCCCCCTCTTCTCCCTGTACACAAACAGCTGCGCCTCCAGTCATCAGTCAGTCAAGCTCCTGAAGCTTGCAGACAACACCACCCTCATTGGGCTCATCTCTGGTGGGGATGAGTCTGCCTACAGGTGGGAGATTGACCATCTGGTGTCCTGGTGCGTTCAAAACAACCTGGAGCTCAATGCTCTAATGACAGTGGAGATGGTTGTGGACTTCATCTCTTCCCCATCACCCTGTGTGACTCCTCAGTCGACTCTGTGGAGTCCTTCCGCTTCCTGGGCATCATCATCACCCATGACCTCAAGTGGGAGCTGAACATCAGCTCCACCATCAAGAAAGCCCAGCAGAGGATGTACTGCCTGCGACAGCTGAGGAAGTACAAACTGCCTTAACCTATGATGGTGCTCTTCTACACTGCCATCATGGAGTCCATCCTCACCTCCTCCATCACCATCTGGTACGCTGCTGCCACCACAAAGGACAAGGTCAGACTGCAGCGTGTCATTCACACCGCTGACAGGGTGATTGGCTGCAATCTGCCATCTCTCCAGGATCTGCATGCCTCCAGGGCCCTGCGGCGGGCAGGAAGGATTGTGGCTGACCCCTCCCACCCTAATCACAAACTCTTCCATCCATTCCCCTCCGGCAGGAGGCTGCGGTCCATCAAGACCAAAACCTCCCCCCACAACAACAGCTTCTTTCCTAAAGCAGTTCACCTCACCAACAAGAACCCGGTCCCCCACGGACACCAACACTCATGTCTCTGGTCCCCCACTAACACACATGTCTCTGGTCCCCCACCAACACTCATGTATCTGGTCCCCCACCAACACTCATGTATCTGGTCCCCCACCAACACTCTTGTCTCTGGTCCTCCACCAGCACTCATGTCTCTGGTCCCCCACCAACACTCATGTCTCTGGTCCCCCATTAACACTCATGTCCCTGGTCCCCCACGGACACCAACACTAATTTCTCTGGTCCACCAACACTCATGTCTCTGGTCCCCCACTAACACTCATGTCTCTGGTCCCCCACCAACACTCATGTATCTGGTCCCCCACCAACACTCATGTATCTGGTCCCCCACCAACACTCATGTATCTGGTCCCCCACCAACACTCTTGTCTCTGGTCCTCCACCAGCACTCATGTCTCTGGTCCCCCACCAACACTCATGTCTCTGGTCCCCCATTAACACTCATGTATCTAGTCCACGGACACCGTACATACAGTCTCATTGCACTGATCCTATGTGTCACTTGCACTACCGTTATTATTGTTCTTATTACTTGCACTCCCTTTATAAATACCTCATCTCTTCTATTATTATCTATTTATCATCTCTCTATTATTTATTAGTTATTATTATTGTTACTAGTCACCTTGTTCTTGCCTTTCTTGTCCCAATACGTGTTTAATGTGTATTGTTACGCACCACCGAGACCAAAACAAATTCCTTTATGTGAAAACCTACTTGGCAAAATCGCTGATTCTGATTCTGATTAAGAGAAACGGTCTCACATCAATGCATTACGGGAAAGGCAAAATAAAAAACAGTATATAATATGGGCAGATTGAGTTCATCTTTACCTCTGAGGAATCCGGTGCCAACTTGGCACTTACTACTGTATTTGAAAGTGCAGATTTTTCATCAAGAGACTTTAACAAATGGCACATGCTTTCATGTTGTGCCCCTGTTGGAAACCTCTGGCAACACAATTGTGTTTCGTCTTGAGCATGTATTGGGCAAAGTTGTTTTCGTTGACATGACATCCATGCCTGGCATTGTTTTAGAAGCTCATTTCCAAAACACACTGGAGAGGTTTTAGGCTTCAGTACTCAATGGTGTTGGAAATCGGCACGTACATTGAGTTACGTGACTTCTGTGTGAAATGAACTAAAGGTTCTGTAAGTTACGCATACTTGATGTACATAAACCATATATCTGGTACATCAGATTTGCATGAATTGTTTCCCTTTAAGAGTATCAGATAAGATAAGGTGAAAGTGGCGCTGAGATTTGTATGTGATTAACTGAGACAAAATGTAGGTAGTGCATCCAATTGTTGGTGTCGTATTGAGACTAATTTGAGAGCTTGCACTACTCTCATTTAGTTTCATAGCTGAGACTCTAGACATGAGACATCTGTAAGAAAATGTAGAGAACTCACACAGATCACTGTGAGACTGAACCTTGGTTATTTCTCGGGAGTGACAATTGAGATGAATGAGAAAATGCACCAAATCTTTCTTTGGCCTTGACTCGTGGTCATTTTGACTAGGAGATTTTACAGTGATATAAAGGAGATCTCATCTTGAATTTTACTTTGCTATGGGTTGTTAGGAATCATCACATGATGTCTCCAAGGAACCATCTGTAATCACTAGTGAACACATGAGTGTTATTCTCTCCAGAGTTGAGGTAAATCAAAGATAATAATTTCACTAGTGAACACATGAGTGTTCTTCTCTCTAGAGTTGTGCTGTCCCACATCCTGGGGATAGAATGAGGTAAGCCACATAAGTAACCAGACATGACTAAATGTGAAACTATGCAACACTATGGTGTGTGTGTGTGTGTGTGTGTATGTGTGTGTGTGTGTGTGTGTGTGTGTGTGTGTGTGTGTGTGTGTGTGTGTGTGTGTGTGTGTGTGTGTGTGTGTGTGTGTGTGCATGTGTTTGTGTGTGCGAGTTAGAGGAGCAGAAGGAGAGAATAATAATAATAAATTCAATACAATTGCAAAGAATGAAACATGAAGATACTTTGTACCGTTCATTGAGGTCTAAAAAGGTGATTCTACGTTCTAGGCCCAGTAGTTACCAGGCTTCTGTTCATTCTGCTGCTAACCATGGTGTGAAGAGGAAGTCTTTTTTTGTGGTTTTTGTTCAACCGAACTAAAGTTCATGATGAACTGGAACCACAGACTAGATGACAGACCAGCTTCACCTTCTACCGTAACAGGTTGTATTTTCTTGACTTTTATTTCAATGCTTACCAAACGTAATTCATAGAGTTGTGGAATACATTGTTGTGGATTAAAAACTGATGTATTTCTACTTGCATTACCTTTTTAAGTATATATTGCAGGTGTGTTTAAAAATCTCCCCAGAACTACAGAGTGAGAGAGGAGAGGACTCACTATGAATTTTAGATCAGCAGCAAGAGGATTTCTAGCTTTCCTTCTGTCACTACCAAGTTGGTTCATTTACATTGTGAATGTTTAGTTGAACTGTTTTAATAACATGACAACCAAGCAACTGGAACGAGGAGAGGGTGAAACCACAGCATGTTGAAGATAGCATAATAGTAAATACAACATTAAAGAATCACCCTCTAGAACGCTTTGGTTGAACAGACCACTAGAGTAGAGAACGGTTCCCTTTATATAGTTCAGTTATGGTTCATTAGTCATTGGAAAAGACCACTTCACTGCAAGTTGTAAACAGCCTGTTGTCGTGAAAGTACTGTACAGGTTTTTAGATCACAATACTCTGTGAATTATTTAACAGAATATCTTTTTTACAATTGCGATTTGTTGGCCATTTCCTGGTTGCTGGGCAAACCTGAATTATTTCGCAGATCAAAGTGTTAATTTAGTTACTTTTGTGTTGAGACAATGTGACCTAAGTCCCACTCCACATAAGGATTGTGACCAGACCTCCTCCCTGCGTTTAAGTTGAGTTATGGTGCCTCAGTGTCTCTGTCTGTTGTAGCAACACACAATCACACACACATACACATAAATACACACGCTAATATATATATATATATATATATATATATATATATATATATATATATATATATATATATATATATATATATATATATATATATATATATATAATGCCATATTTATTTATTGAATGGCACATTTATTTATTTAAGGCCACATTTATTTCATAACGCCACTTTTATTTCATAATGCCATATTTATTTCATAATCCCACATTTATTTATTTAATGCCACTTTTATTTTATAATGCCACATTTATTTATTTCATAATGCCACATTTATTTATTTCATAATGCCACTTTTATTTTTTTAATGCCATATTTATTTCATAATGCCACATTTATTTAGTTAATGCCTCTTTCATTTCATAACTTGTGTTTTGCCTTGAGAGTTTTACGAAGGGAGGGGGGCGTGTTATCCCCATGGTTACGACTCATGAAAACTCTTGTGCTCTTTCTCTCCCTGCAACTTTCACACCTTACAGCAGCTTTATGTTTTCCCACAGCAGCCTCTAGTGGCTTGAGTTGTAGTAATAGCTTTATCAGTTCCCACTGTGGGGGCATAGTTCACATCTTTTTAAATGGCGGAAATAGCTGCAGTAGAAAAGTAAAATAGGTGGCAGGTTTAAGTTGGCCTACTTTAGTGAACACCCTCTATTGGCATGTTGCTCAGGCAAAAGGATTGAAGTACTTCACATACAGTATACATGGAAAAGGTAGTTATTCAACATCATGAGCTGATACTTAGATTTGAGTTTCATCCTTTATTAATTTGGTGGTCTTGGGAAACTATTGAACCCATTTACAAACTCTTCATGACTAAACTAAGTATCTGTGCCTGAGCCGGCTTTTTAGCGAGTCTGAAACTCATGTTTAGAGCTGCTTGTACCTGATTAATCTGTCTTGCTGGAAAGAACCGGACATGGGTAGTGCATAATATGCATGCAATCACATTCACACACAGGTCCCTGAATGCAACACTTCTCTGTGGTGGAGAAATGTGGAGATGGAGGGAGCGGAGAGGGGGGGGGGGGGTTTCTTGGGTTGATTATTATCAAAATCTTTCCCTCTTCTCTCTCTCTCTCTCGGTTAACAACTCTCAGATCTTGAGAGTTAAGGAAATGTCATGACAGAGCCCTCTCCATGTTCCTTCAAGGTACTGTAGAGGCTTAGGGTATATTATTTTATATTTGTAAAATGTGTAAAAAATAAAATCAACCTTAACAAATATCAACACCAATTGTAACAGTTTATTATTATCATCAATTTTTATTAACAATCCATGGCAAATTGCACCAAAACATTGATTTTCAGCTGACTTATTTATTCAATCTTACTTATTCAAGATACTGATAAATTGATTACAAAAACCCAAACACTGACATTGATTTGGCGCCAAAACTTGTAACTTTTTTCTTTAAGACCAATTGCATTTTTCAGTAGGTTAAAAATAAATAATTGGATCATCGAGAGCCTTGCCCTCCTGAACACTTGTCAGCGTCACCCCTCCTCCATAACCGGGAAGTGGCTCGAAGACACGAAGGTGAATGCAATCACCGTCTCCCACATGGACCTTCAGGAAAATAACATAACGTAACATTTAAATACGAGGTCAAATTAAAATCTACATTTCACATCGTTATTTCAGCCGCTGATGACTACCTTGATGAAGAGGTTGGTTCCCGCCACCACCTGGCTCTTGTAGCATATGGCTGTGAAAACGGCATAATTTTTGGCCGTTTTTACCTCTGCAGCCTCCTTCACCTTTGTAATCATATTGACAAAGAATGCAGTTGTGACAATGACATCTAAACACATTTTATCATATAACAATGTTGATCCTCTGAAGTTTTCATATTCTGGGGAATGAGATTGGGCTAGCATTATAACTGCTTAACGATAAAAAAGTGTTTATGTTTAATATTTTTTATTTGATTATAAGCATGTTTTATTTGAATTTATTCATTGGTTCTTCCCACCGCCTCTGTCCCCATATTGAGAAGGTATTTCATCTTATAAGCTAATAATAAAGTATACTATTATTATTATCAATGTAAAATTATGAATATAATAAATATTTCACTCACCACATCACAGTCTTGCTGGGTCTTCTTATCTGCAATAAAAGCTTTTGAAAGTCCACACATGGCCATTATTTGTGATTATAAGCGACCAATCATTAATTTAGTGACTGGAGTGTAATCTGCAAAATCAGTCACACTGAGTTTTATAGTGTAGTGCATAGACCATGTGACTCACCAATGTGGGTGTGTCTGAGGCAAAACATGAAATTCGCATGAAATTCTTTGTGGTTGGATTTGTTGTTGCCAAATTATCGTGGGTTGCTGCACTCCTAACTAAATGTATAATAGACTGAGTATGGGGTCACCTCTGCTTCACCAGTACTGCTGCTTTGGGGATTCTTACGGTTCATGAATTACCAACCAGTTCAAGTTCAACTTTTCATTACTCTCCCTTAAAGCTAGGGTAGGCAGCTATGAAGAAACCAGCCAGAGTAAGCTAGATTTTGAAATGATACAACCGAAAGAATCCCAACCCTCCTTTCATACATATAGTTTGGATAGGATGTTGTTTACATTTCATTCATAATATATCAGATCAAACTAAATTGGTCATCAGAATAATGAAAAGTTAGAAATTCCTAAGAAGTAAGAATCCCCAAAGCAGCTGTACTGGTGAAGCAGAGGTGACCCCATAGGCTACATGTAGTGAGGAGTGCATGCTGCACAGTACTGGTGAAGCAGAGGTGACCCCATAGGCTACTACATGTAGTGAGGAGTGCATGCTGCACAGTACTGGTGAAGCAGAGGTGACCCCATAGGCTACATGTAGTGAGGAGTGCATGCTGCACAGTACTGGTGAAGCAGAGGTGACCCCATAGGCTACATGTAGTGAGGAGTGCATGCTGCACAGTACTGGTGAAGCAGAGGTGACCCCATAGGCTACATGTAGTGAGGAGTGCATGCTGCACAGTACTGGTGAAGCAGAGGGTGACCCCATAGGCTAGGAGTGCATGCTATACAGTGCAGGGTTCCAGCCCGGTATATCCAAAATCAAAAGCCAAAACTTGTGAAGGCGTTTACTTCTTTGTGTGAAAAGTAATTCATAGAGTTGTGGATTACATTAATGTGGATTAAAAACTGATGTATTTCTACTTGCATGACCTTTTAAATTATACTTTTTACTTGCAGGTGTATTTAAATATCTCCCCAGAACAACAGAGTGAGAGAGGAGAGGACTCACTATGAATTTAAGATCAGCAGCAAGAGGATTTCTAGCTTTCCTTCTGTCAGTACCAGGTTGGTTCATTTACAGTGTGAACATTTAGTTGAACTGTTTCAATAACATGACAACGAAGCAACTGGAACGAGGAGAGGGTGAAACCACAGCATGATGAAGATATAAAAATAGTAAATACAACATTAAAGAATCACCCTCTAGAACGCTGTGTTTGGTTGAACAGACCACTAGAATAGAGAACGGTTCCCTTTATATGGTTCAGTTATGGTTCATTAGTCATTAGAAAGGACCACTTCCCTGCAAGTTGTATACAGCCTCTTGTAGTGAAAGTACTGTACGGGTTTTTAGATCACAATACTCTTGTGAATTATTTTACAGAATAAATATTTGTATTTGAGTTTTTTTGGCCATTTCCTGGTTGCTAGGAAAACCTGAACTATTTACAAGATGAAAGGGTTAATTTAGTTACTTTTTGAAAAAGATAGATGTTGAAATCTAATGTTTTCCCCCATTTATTCTATTGATGATGATTTAGACATGGCATATCAATCTTCTGCTGCAATGTTGACATTCTGATTCAGTGATATGGTAGACACTGCATGCCTTCTCCTATCCTCTCTCCTCTCTTCTCTTCTCTCCTCTCCTTGTTTACTCTCCTTGTCTTCTCTCCTCTCCTCTCCTCTCCTCTCCTTGTCTGCTCTCCTCTGTTTGTCTCCTCTCCTCTCTTCCTTGTCTTCACTCTTCTCCTCTCCTTACCTTGTCTCCTCACCACTACTCCTAAATCCCCCTTACCTATCCTTGTCTCCAATCCTTTCCTTGTCTCCTCTCCTCACCTCCTCTGCTCTACATTCCTTGTCTCCACATCGAAGTAATTACAAAGCTTATGGTCACATGGCCACAAAAGAAGCACATAGACTACAGGGCAGAGGCCTACAGAGACTACACAGCAGCCTAGCAACCTACACTACCGTAATTAACTGTTAGTGTATGCTTATTACTGCATGAACTAATGTTAATTAATGGTTAAATAATGTACCTTATTTTAAAGTTTTCAAGGCTTAATTTCAAAGAACGACATAACCTGTTGCAATTGCAAACTATAAAAATGCAGTTTTAACTTAATAACCCAATCTTCATTTTGATTCAAATAAAAATGGACTGAATTGAAAATATGAATCCCTTGGCTACGCCACTGGTGTCACATGATGTTCTGGAAGGTTCCTCTTACAGCTCAGTGGCTATCATGTATCTGTAGTTTCCATCTCCACCCACCAGCCTCCATCTCTTTATGTATCTTCTGATCTTTTCATCAGCTGAACCTCTGTGTTCATTCTCAATGAGATGTGTTTGTTTTTTCACAGCGCTTCAGAGTAATGATGATTGGACAGTTACTTACTCACCTAGTAATGTCTGCGCTTTAAGAGGAGCAATGGTTGACATTCTGGACTTATGAATACCTTGCCAACGTACAGTACCCCCCTACCACAGTCACAACACTGTGGTTTACTAAAGGAGACCACCATCAGCCTGTTGATCTAAGTGATACAGACTATACAGGTCGTGTTGAATACAGCTGTGGACAGGTCAGCTGTACCGGGTCCAGATGTTATGGAACATGTACCCTGAGAATCAAAGACCTGAGAACGAGTGACTCTGCTGTCTACAAGTTTAGATTCCCCACAAACCAACCAGATGGGGAATATACTGGTGACCCTGGAGTGAAGCTATCTGTTACAGGTAAACTATGATGAGTCTGGTATATGTGTGTGTGTTGTGTGTGTGTTTGTGTTTTGTGTGTGTGTGTGTGTTCGCAGGAGTGAGAGTGTACGTACATGTGTGTGTGTGCATGTGTGTGGATGTTCTAGAAGGTTTGTGTTGTGCGTTATCTTCATTATTCTTTATAATTGTGTGTAACTTGTTCTTACACCCAGATCTCCAGGTGAAGGTGTCCTTTCCTCAGCCTACCTATCCTACCTGGACAGAGCTGGAGTGTCACAGTATGTGTGGTCTAGCTGGTGACCCTCCCTACATCTGGTTCAGGAATGGACAGAATGTAGGACAGGGAGTGAACTACAGGGACTACATTCAGTCTGAAGACAGCTTTTCATGTGCTGTTAGAGGATACGATCTCCACTCTCCTTTAGTGTGTAAGTCCACTCCCCAGTACACTGATATGATACCAGATGTAATGGACCTTTTAGGGTAAAGAACTACATGTAGATTTACTATGATGGACCCAAACTGCTGGTATTTTATATAATTAATCAAATGTAACTGTTAACAGACGCTCCAAAGACCCCCTCAGTGACCGTGAGTCCCTCTGGTGAAATAGAGGAGGGCAGTTCAGTGACTCTGAGCTGCAGCAGTGATGCCAACCCAGCAGCTAACTACACCTGGTTCAAGGTTAATACAGATGGTTCCTCCAGAGCCATGAACCAGAGACAACAGCTCATCTTTAGAAACATCCTGTCTTCAAACTCTGGACAATATCGCTGTGATGCTAGGAATGAGCTAGGGACAAAATCTAAGTTGATCACTATTAACGTGAAATGTGAATAAAACACATATATTACATCTTATTAAAGACGTGGAAATAATATATGAATTGTGTCAACATTAGTCATCATTAAATTTATAATGTAATGAACCACACCAATTATTTTTGATTTTCATTATGCTATATCTGTT
>JACYXH010000196.1:0-101338 GCA_026745465.1 Lota lota
ATAGTTTCACCTTTAGTCAAGTCTGGTTACGTATGTGGCTTACCTCATCCTATCCCCAGGATGTGGGACAGCACAACTCTAGAGAGAAGATCACACTGTGTTAACCACTGAAATGAAATGAACTTTTTTATAAAACTATAGTTTCCACATAGATAATTTCCATCATTAAACATTTCTACTATAAAGCACCCCAAAAACCCTTTCTCCCTCCCTCCCTTTCTCCCTCCTTCAAACCCCATTCTTCACGATAAAACAAAACAAAGAGAATAAAAAAAGAAAAAAAACTAACAGTAAACTAACAGAAAATAAGTAGGATGAGAACTTTCGAAATCAGTTGGCTTTCCTCTCACCACATAGGTTAGCTTCTCCAGTGCCAGGCTGGATGACATTCAACACCCACATACCAGGACTAGGTCTGTCCATATTTTACCACATCAATGCAATTACTCTTGGAGGAGACACAATAATAAGGATTTCTTTACTGTGCTGTACTGAAAAGATACTGAAAAGATGGACTTAGATAGACCACAACTCTAGAGAGAAAAACACTCATGTGTTCACTAGTGAAATGATGAACTTAGATACACCTTAACTCTGGAGAGAAGAATACTCATGTGTTCACTAGTGAAATGATGAACTTGGATAGACCTCAACTATGGAGAGAATAACACTCATGTGTTCACTAGTGATTAGAAATTATTCCTTGGAGACATCATTTGATAAACCAATAACTTTTAATGTGTAGTCCCTCCAAAACAACGATTTATATTGCTCTTAATCACAGTTACAGTCTCAAAGGGCTTAACGGGCCCACATTATAGGAATCTAAATACCGGCTAAGCCTACTGAAAACTCATTTCTAAACATCTACTTAATGTAGAAGTGTGTGTTACGACTAGGCCTACCTCAGGCTAACGTGACCGTAGATGCAGACAACACAGTAAAAGTAGTCATTTATTTAAAAACAATTCAAATCAAAAGATATCAGAATGAGGCATGGAAGTCAGTCTTTTTGTTGATAATGTAAGCTTCAGGTAAGATAACCTATTAAAGGTACAATGTGATTGGATGCGTTCATATTCACATCATTAATTGATCAATATATCGCATTAATAGAAATGACCATCACAGGATCACCACACTCAAAATATAGAATTAATAAAATGCAAAGATCCCATATTAAGGATACAGAAGTAGAAAACAACATTGTGCAGCACAGAAAGTGAAGTGCTGTAGGATATGCAGCAAACAATCAGCCAGCGTATTGTCCTGTTTAAACTGAATGAATGAGACACTATACTCAGTCCTTTAAATCCTGCTGCCGCTAGTGGTTCACACTCTGAGGTGTTTATTTGACGGTGCTTACATCTCTGACTGGTCCTGGTCCCTGAAAGAAGACAGAGGAGATATGAACTTCAGTCTCCCTGTAAGGCAGATCCATTGGGTTGATTAAGTCCCAAAGTATAGAGTCTATTTTGACCACAGAGTAAAGGACCTCATTTGTCTGGTCTGATTGGACACGGTATCCAGCCAAACAGCGAGACACTTTGTGGTTCTTTGAGAGAGAGGTGTGGATGCTGGCATAGTGCTGGTCATCCTGCTCTTCTATTGGTTCTCTCTGTGCTGCAGGAGCCAAGCGATTGGTCAGAGCTGAGATGTTTTTATACACAGGAACAGGAAGTAGCTTATGGGGAGTGAGCACAGAAGAGTACATTTAGAAAAAGCTTTACACTTTCCGAAGACAGTCCTGAAGGTCCCTGTGTTTCTGGTTCATTTAGAGAACCTTAGTGGTGACTAGTGGTCCCACCATGCAGGCTGCTGTAGGCCTCACTTCAAGTCCTTCCTGCAAGGTTTCCTCCAACTGTTTATATAGTAAGACCTTTTTGTCTTTGAAAAACATCTTCATTTGCTTCTTGAAAACAAGATTAGACATAAATAATTCCATTCATCCATCTTCTCTTTCTGCTCACTGGCAGAAGTCCCTGCAGATCCTAGTTTGTCCTCTAGATGTCACCCTAGATCTTACCCTTATAACAAACATCACTTTGTCAAGTCGTGACTCTTAAATCTGAGACTCTGATAATGAATTCCACTGAAGTTTCTATGCTCAGATGACCACACCACTTCATAGTGGACAGGTGCCATGGCAACACGGCCCCAGAGAAAGCATACAAACAAGACTGATGATCACGGAGCAATGCTTTGGTTTGGTTTAATTCCAGGTTAGAAAACATAAAACATCCCACAGATTAGCGCTTTAAAGTGTTGAACACTTATTCCAAAGTGGACCTTAATGTCAAAACAACCACATTAAAAGACAGACACATCAACATTAATATAGAACATCCTCCCTATTCAAGATTAAAAGTACATTTATAATACAACAAGTTGAACAGCAGTGTGAACGACAAATATAAAACCTGTACCAAGTACCAGAGGTGCTCTCTCACCCTGCTCTTGTCTCTCTGCTGGGGCTCTGTTTCATGTACAGTGGGAGATCATTCCCTAGTACAGTAACAGTGTGGAAGATGGAGAGCCTTGCAGTGTTACTTACCCTAGTCACACTACAAGACATGCCACTAGCGTACAGGAAGTGACCATGTTGCTGATGCACCATGTCAATATGGCACATCAAGTAACCAGGAGCTGTTATATTAATAATATCATACATATGGTTAAGCTTCAGCTGGTTTACACGATCTGCCACTGGAGATGGCAGGCCTGTTGAAACTCCTGGGGTCCTATGTGTGTTTTAGGGGAGGTATTTAAGATGTATCTGATAACAATTGTTTTGCATAACCTGCATTCTAGTTTTTAGTTTTTGTGATAAACCACTGTACCAGGCTGGGCATGCACAATCATAATGGCACTGAATGAAGGCTCAAAGCAACAGTTCTCTAACTCTGAAATTAAATGATTTAGAGTGGCGATACAAGATTGGTAACCAGGTCACCAGATAAACCTTTGTTGATTGTCCCTCCAAGATAAGAGACGTTAAGTTTGGATGTGATACTACTTCTACCAGGATCTTACACGTTTCTTTAACTTGTGCTTCAGTCCAAAGCTAAATGGAATCTGTTTGTTGTAAAAGAAAATAGATATACTTTCTTCCTTTAAAAACATTAGGGTCGCTAAGTAAGATATACTCTCAAAATCTGGTTGAGGGTTTAACTTCAGATTCTTTATGAAAATAGAGACACTGTGATGAACAGTCTCTCCTAGCCACAGGGCTAGAGCAACAGGGAAGGACACTTACTAAGGAAACAACTAGAAGTCTCTTGTGTGGTCTTGTGTTGTGGCCTCAGGGCATTTCCACCGTGTGTCTCAGTAAAGGATGGGTTAGTATTAAATGGCTTCCTGTGTCTCACCTCCTCCACGGTATCTGGCCTTCCTCCCTGTCCACGTGCTTTTCTGGAGGCCCTCTTTCTTCTGGTGAAGAGAACAGAGAGATGAAGAAGCAACAGGTGGAGTGAAGGAACGTAAAACGAGAAAGAGAGAGATCTCACCTCATCCAGAGGAAGACCAGGAGGAGTATGGTGGCCAGTAAGACAACAATGGTTCTTACAGTCACTGTTGTTGTCTGTGATGATGTCACTGGTGCATAGTCAGTTGATTTCAAACACTGATAGCAAACTGCAGCATAAATAGGAAAATGTTTCACAGTGTGATTGTGACTGTGTGGAAGGTGAAAGTGTCTTTTAAATGAACACTTACCTTTAATTAACAAAAAGGTGGAATTATGAAGTCCGATTGCACTATGAGCTTGGCAGTAATAGTTTCCCCCAAGCTCAGATGTGATATTAGTGATGGTGTAGTTCTGTCCTGATTCTTTCACTGAGTCGTCATGTTCCTTGAACCAGGTGTAGTTAGCTGCTGGGTTGGCATCACTGCTGCAGCTCAGCGTCACTGAACTGCCCTCCTCTATTTCACCAGAGGGACTCACGGTCACTGAGGGGGTCTTTGGAGCGTCTGTAATGAACACAAATGATCAATATCCATAGTAAAGATATAAAACAGTTTAAAGTACACAACTGCAGTTCAAGTATGATACAGAATATTGGTTAAACTAATAAATTACTTCTAGTTATTAATGAGTAATATTGTTTACAAGCATACAGCAATACAAGAATACTAGCTAAATATTTTAAAGACCAGATATAAAAAAGATGTTTGAATGTATGACAGATTTTAAACTCACACTTAACATCCATGAATAGCAAGTTAGAGCTCAGATGTCCATATTTGTTCTGTGCGTGACAGCGGTACGTTCCTCTGTCTTCAGGGCGGACTGAGGTGAAGGTATAAGGTTGACTTGGTTTCCAGACCAGAGGTTGGTTGTCTTGAACCAGGTGTACTTAGCTGCTGGGTTGGCATCACTGCTGCAGCTCAGAGTCACTGAACTGCCCTCCTCTATTTTACCAGAGGGACTCACGGTCACTGAGAGGGTCTTTGGAGCGTCTGCAATGAACACAAATGATCAGAATCAGAATCAGAGTTGCTTTTATTACATCTTAACTTACAAGTACGCAAGAGTAAAAATCTTAGGCTTGGATCCTCAACAGTCACAAAGCAGCATCAATACAAGATCACAAGAAGAAAGTAAGTAATAATAAATAATTATAAGTAGCAACATCAATACAAGTATTCAAGTGGTAGTGGTACCATTTACGGTGGTAGTGCAAAAAATAAATAAAGGAATAAAAAAATAAAATTCTGTGCAAAAAACAATACAATGCAGATAATCAAATATGAAACTGTTTAAAGCACGCAACAGTAAGTACATTTATATTCATGACAGTATTAATGATTTTGAAAATCAGAAAGTGGAGACGTTTTTGGGATTATTACACGATGAATTTACTGATGACTTATGTTGCCAAGATTCATTTATCTTTAAACATCTTTAATAAGATGTAAAATATGTGTTTTACTCACATTTTACGTTAATAGTGATCAAGTTAGATGCTGTCCTTAGCTCAGTCTGAACTAGACAGTAGTATTGTCCAGAGTTTGAAGACAGGATGTAGCTAAAGACGAGCTGTTGTCCCTGGTTCATGACTCTGGAGGAACCATCTGTATTAACCTTGAACCAGGTGTACTTAGCTGCTGGGTTGGCATCACTGCTGCAGCTCAGAGTCACTGAACTGCCCTCCTCTATTTCACCAGAGGGACTCACGGTCACTGAGGGGGTCTTTGGAGCGTCTGTAATGAACACAAATGATCAATATCCATCCTAAAGATATACAACTGTTTAAAACATGCACCTGCAGTTCCAGTGTGATACAGAATATTGTTTAAACTAATAAAATACTAATACTTATTAATTATTAATAGTGTTTACAAGCATATAGCAATACATGAATACCAGTAAAATAATTTAAATACCAGATATAACAAAGATGTATATTCTTGACTGTAATGATGATAATGAAAATCAAAAATAATTGTTGTGGTTCACTGCATGATGAATTTACTCTTGAATAATGTTGACATGATTCATTTATTATATACAAGTCTTTAATAAGATGTAATATATGTGTTTTACTCACATTTCACGTTAATAGTGATCAACTCCTTTTTTGTCCCTAGCTCATTCCTAGCTTCACAGCGATATTGTCCAGAGTCTGAAGACAGGATGTAGCTATAGACGAGCTGTTGTCCCTGGTTCATGACTCTGGAGGAACCATCTGTATTAACCTTGAACCAGGTGTAGTTAGCTGCTGGGTTAGCATCACTGCTGCAGCTCAGAGTCACTGAACTGCCCTCCTCTATTTCACCAGAGGGACTCACGGTCACCGAGGGGGTCTTTGGAGTGTCTGTAATGAACACAAATGATCAGAATCAGAATCGCTTTTATTACATCTTAACGTACAAGTACACAAGAGTAAAAATCTTAGGCTTGGATCCTCAACAGTCACAAAGCAGCATCAATACAAGATCACAATGAGAAAGTAAGTAATAATAAATAATTATAAGTAGCAACATCAATGCAAGTATTCAAGTGGTAGTGGTACCATTTACGGTGGTAGTGCAAAAAATAAATAAAAAAATAAAAATAAAATGCTGTGCAAAAAACTGAATACAATGCAGATAATCAAATATGAAACTGTTTAAAGAACGCAACAGCAAGTACATTTATATTCATGACAGTATTAATGATTTTGAAAATCAAAAAGTGGAGACGTTTTTGGGATTATTACACGATGAATTTACTGATGACTTATGTTGCCAAGATTCATTTATCTTTAAACATCTTTAAGAAGATGTAAAACATGTGTTTTACTCACATTTCACGTTAATAGTGATCAAGTTAGATGATGTCCTTAGCTCAGTTTGAACTAGACAGTAGTATTGTCCTGAGTGTGAAGACAGGATGTTTCTAAAGACGAGCTGTTGTCCCTGGTTCATGACTCTGGAGGAACCATCTGTATTAACCTTGAACCAGGTGTAGTTAGCTGCTGGGTTGGCATCACTGCTGCAGCTCAGAGTCACTGAACTGCCCTCCTCTATTTCACCAGAGGGACTCACGGTCACTGAGGGGGTCTTTGGAGCGTCTGTAATGAACACAAATGATCAATATCCATCCTAAAGATATAAAACAGTTTAAAGTACACAACTGCAGTTCAAGTATGATACAGAATATTGGTTAAACTAATAAATTACTTCTAGTTATTAATGAGTAATATTGTTTACAAGCATACAGCAATACAAGAATACTAGCTAAATATTTTAAAGACCAGATATAAAAAAGATGTTTGAATGTATGACAGATTTTAAACTCACACTTAACATCCATGAATAGCAAGTTAGAGCTCAGATGTCCATATTTGTTCTGTGCGTGACAGCGGTACGTTCCTCTGTCTTCAGGGCGGACTGAGGTGAAGGTATAAGGTTGACTTGGTTTCCAGACCAGAGGTTGGTTGTTCTTGAACCAGGTGTACTTAGCTGCTGGGTTGGCATCACTGCTGCAGCTCAGAGTCACTGAACTGCCCTCCTCTATTTTACCAGAGGGACTCACGGTCACTGAGAGGGTCTTTGGAGCGTCTGCAATGAACACAAATGATCAGAATCAGAATCAGAGTTGCTTTTATTACATCTTAACGTACAAGTACGCAAGAGTAAAAATCTTAGGCTTGGATCCTCAACAGTCACAAAGCAGCATCAATACAAGATCACAAGAAGAAAGTAAGTAATAATAAATAATTATAAGTAGCAACATCAATACAAGTATTCAAGTGGTACTGGTACCATTTACGGTGGTAGTGCAAAAAATAAATAAAGGAATAAAAAAATAATATTCTGTGCAAAAAACAATACAATGCAGATAATCAAATATGAAACTGTTTAAAGCACGCAACAGTAAGTACATTTATATTCATGACAGTATTAATGATTTTGAAAATCAGAAAGTGGAGATGTTTTTGGGATTATTGCACGATGAATTTACTGATGACTTATGTTGCCAAGATTCATTTATCTTTAAACATCTTTAATAAGATGTAAAACATGTGTTTTACTCACATTTCACGTTAATAGTGATCAAGTTAGACGCTGTCCTTAGCTCAGTCTGAACTAGACAGTAGTATTGTCCAGAGTCTGAAGACAGGATGTAGCTAAAGACGAGCTGTTGTCCCTGGTTCATGACTCTGGAGGAACCATCTGTATTAACCTTGAACCAGGTGTACTTAGCTGCTGGGTTGGCATCACTGCTGCAGCTCAGAGTCACTGAACTGCCCTCCTCTATTTCACCAGAGGGACTCACGGTCACTGAGGGGGTCTTTGGAGCGTCTGTAATGAACACAAATGATCAATATCCATCCTAAAGATATACACTGTTTAAAACATGCACCTGCAGTTCCAGTATGATACAGAATATTGGTTAAACTAATAAATTACTTCTAGTTATTAATGAGTAATATTGTTTACAAGCATACAGCAATACAAGAATACTAGCTAAATATTTTAAAGACCAGATATAAAAAAGATGTTTGAATGTATGACAGATTTTAAACTCACACTTAACATCCATGAATAGCAAGTTAGAGCTCAGATGTCCATATTTGTTCTGTGCGTGACAGCGGTACGTTCCTCTGTCTTCAGGGCGGACTGAGGTGAAGGTATAAGGTTGACTTGGTTTCCAGACCAGAGGTTGGTTGTTCTTGAACCAGGTGTACTTAGCTGCTGGGTTGGCATCACTGCTGCAGCTCAGAGTCACTGAACTGCCCTCCTCTATTTCACCAGAGGGACTCACGGTCACTGAGAGGGTCTTTGGAGCGTCTGCAATGAACACAAATGATCAGAATCAGAATCAGAGTTGCTTTTATTACATCTTAACGTACAAGTACGCACGAGTAAAAATCTTAGGCTTGGATCCTCAACAGTCACAAAGCAGCATCAATACAAGATCACAAGAAGAAAGTAAGTAATAATAAATAATTATAAGTAGCAACATCAATACAAGTATTCAAGTGGTACTGGTACCATTTACGGTGGTAGTGCAAAAAATAAATAAAGGAATAAAAAAATAAAATTCTGTGCAAAAAACAATACAATGCAGATAATCAAATATGAAACTGTTTAAAGCACGCAACAGTAAGTACATTTATATTCATGACAGTATTAATGATTTTGAAAATCAGAAAGTGGAGATGTTTTTGGGATTATTGCACGATGAATTTACTGATGGACTTATGTTGCCAAGATTCATTTATCTTTAAACATCTTTAATAAGATGTAAAACATGTGTTTTACTCACATTTCACGTTAATAGTGATCAAGTTAGACGCTGTCCTTAGCTCAGTCTGAACTAGACAGTAGTATTGTCCAGAGTTGAAGACAGGATGTTTCTAAAGACGAGCTGTTGTCCCTGGTTCATGACTCTGGAGGAACCATCTGTATTAACCTTGAACCAGATGTAGTTAGCTGCTGGGTTGGCATCACTGCTGCAGCTCAGAGTCACTGAACTGCCCTCCTCTATTTCACCAGAGGGTCTCACTGTCACTGAGGGGGTCTTTGGAGCGTCTGTAATGAACACAAATGATCAATATCCATCCTAAAGATATACAACTGTTTAAAACATGCACCTGCAGTTCCAGTGTGATACAGAATATTGTTTAAACTAATAAAATACTAATACTTATTAATTAGTAATAGTGTTTACAAGCATATAGCAATACATGAATACCAGTAAAATAATTTAAATACCAGATATAGCAAAGATGTATATTCATGACTGTAATGATGATAATGAAAATCAAAAATAATTGTTGTGGTTCACTGCATGATGAATTTACTCTTGAATAATGTTGACATGATTCATTTATTATATACAAGTCTTTAATAAGATGTAATATATGTGTTTTACTCACATTTCACGTTAATAGTGATCAACTCCTTTTTTGTCCCTAGCTCATTCCTAGCTTCACAGCGATATTGTCCAGAGTCTGAAGACAGGATGTAGCTAAAGACGAGCTGTTGTCCCTGGTTCATGACTCTGGAGGAACCATCTGTATTAACCTTGAACCAGGTGTACTTAGCTGCTGGGTTGGCATCACTGCTGCAGCTCAGAGTCACTGAACTGCCCTCCTTTATTTCACCAGAGGGACTCACGGTCACTGAGGGGGTCTTTGGAGAGTCTGTTAACAGTTACATTTGATTAATTATATAAAATACCAGCAGTTTGGGTCCATCATAGTAAATCTACATGTAGTTCTTTACCCTAAAAGGTCCATTACATCTGGTATCATGTCAGTGTACTGGGGAGTGGACTTACACACTAAAGGAGAGTGGAGATCGTATCCTCTAACAGCACATGAAAAGCTGTCTTCAGACTGAATGTAGGGCCTGTAGTTCACTCCCTGTCCTACATTCTGTCCATTCCTGAACCAGATGTAGGGAGGGTCACCAGCTAGACCACACATACTGTGACACTCCAGCTCTGTCCAGGTAGGATTGGTAGACTGAGGAAAGGACACCTTCACCTGGAGATCTGGGTGTAAGAACATGTTACACACAATTATAAAAAATAATGAAGATAACGCACAACACAAACCTTCTGGAACCCACGCACACACATACGTACACACTCTCATTCCTGCACACACGCACACGCACACACACACATACTAGACTCATCATAGTTTACCTGTTACAGATATCTTCACGCCAGGGTCTCCAGTATATTCCCCACCTGGTTGGTTTGTGGTGAATCTAAACTTGTAGACAGCAGAGTCACTCGTTCTCAGGTCTCTGATACTCAGGGTACATGTTCCATAACATCTGGACCCGGTACAGCTGACCTCTCCACAGCTGTATTCAACACGACCTGTATAGTCTGTATCACTTAGCAGATCAACAGGCTGATGTCGGTCTCCTTTAGTAAACCACAGTGTTGTGACTGTGGTAGGGGGGTACTGTACGTTGGCAAGGTATTCATAAGTGCAACTGATGTCAACCATTGCTCCTCTTAAAGCGCAGACTTTACTAGAAGAGTAAATAACTGTCCAGTCATCATTACTCTGAAGCGCTGTGAAAAAACAAACACATCTCATTGAGAATGAACACAGAGGTTCAGCTGATGAAAAGATCAGAAGATACATAAAGAGATGGAGGCTGGTGGGTGGAGAAGGAAACTACAGATATATGATGACCACTGAGGTGTGAGAGGAACCTTCCAGAACATCATGTGACACCAGTGGCGTAGCCAGGGGGATTCAGGAATTATATTTTCAATTTAGCACGTACATCTGATTAAAAATGAAGAAGGTTATTACTTAAAATATATTTTTATAATTTGCAATTGCTACAGTTTACGCCATTCATTGAAATTAAGCCTTGAAAACTTTACAATAAGGGTACATTATTTAACCATTAATTAACATTAGTTCATGCAGTAATAAGCAAACACTAACAGTTAATTACAGTAGATATAGGCTGCTAGGCTGTGTAGTCTCTGTAGGCCTCGGCCCTGTAGTCTATGTGCTTCTTTTGTGGCTATGTGACTAAAAGCTTTGTAATTACTTAGATGTGGAGACAAGGAATGTAGAGGAGAGGAGGTGAGGAGAGGAGACAAGGAAAGGATTGGAGACAAGTAGAGGAAAGGGGGTTGTAGGAGTAGTGGGGAGGAGACAAGGTAAGGAGAGGAGATGAGTGGAGACAAATAGAGGAGACAAGGAGAGGAGAGCAGGAGAGAGGAGAGAGGAGAGAGGACAGGAGGTGACATGCAGTGTCTACCATATCACTGAGTCAGAATTACAACATTGCAGCAGAAGATTAATATGTGATGTCTAAATCGTCATTAATAGAATAAATGGGGGGAAAACGGTAGATTTCAACATCTATCTTTTTCAAAAAGTCAAAAAGTAACTAAATTAAACCCTTAGTTCATGTTTGCCTAGCAACCAGGAAATGGCCAACAAATCTCAAATGCAAATTTTTATTATATCAAATAATTCACAGAGTATTGTGATCTAAAAACCTGTACAGTACTTTCACTACAAGAGGCTGTATACAACTTGCAGTGAAGTGGTCTTTTCCAATGACTAATGAACCATAACTGAACTATATAAAGGGGACCGTTCTCTATTCTAGTGGTCTGTTCAACCAAACACAGCGTTCTAGAGGGTGATTCTTTAATGTTGTATTTACTATTATTCTATCTTCAACATGCTGTGGTTTCACCCTCTCCTCGTTCCAGTTGCTTGGTTGTCATGTTATTGAAACAGTTCAACTAAATGTTCACAATGTAAATGAACCAACCTGGTACTGACAGAAGGAAAGCTAGAAATCCTCTTGCTGCTGATCTTAAATTCATAGTGAGTCCTCTCCTCTCTCACTCTGTTGTTCTGGGGAGATATTTAAATACACCTGCAAGTAAAACATATAATTCAAAAGGTCATGCAAGCTCAAATATTTCAGCTTTCAATCCACAACAATGTAATCCACAACTCTATGAATTACGTTTGGTAAGCATTAAAATAAAAGTCAAGAAAATACAACCTGTTACGGTAGAAGGTGAAGCTGGTCTGTCATCTAGTCTGTGGTTCCAGTTCATCATGCACTTTTGCTCGTTTTAACAGAAACCCCCCAAAAAAAAGACTTCCTCTTCACACCATGGTTAGCAGCAGAATGAACAGAAGCCTGGTAACTACTGGGCCTAGAACATATAATCACCTTTTTAGACCACAATGAACGATACAAAGTTCCTGCATGTTTCATTCTTGCAATTTTATTGTATTTTGTATTAATCTTCTCTCCTACTGCTCATAACTCGCACACACAAACACTCGCACACACACACACACACACACACACACACACACACACACACACACACACACACACACACACACACACACACACACACACACACACACACACACACACACACACCACAGTGTTGCATAGTTTCACCTTTAGTCAAGTCTGGTTACTTATGTGGCTTACCTCATCTTATCCCCAGGATGTGGGACAGCACAACTCTAGAGAGAAGATCACACTGTTTGCCGCTGAATTGAAATGAACTTTTTTATAAAACAATAGTTTCCACGTTGACAATTTCCATCATTAGACATTTATACAATAAAGCACCCTAAAAACCCTCCCTCCCTATCTCCTTCCCACCCCATTCTTCACAATAAAACAAAACAAAGAGAATAAAAAAAGAAAAGAAAACTAACAGTAAACGAACAGAAAATAAGTAGGATGAGTACTTTCCAAATCAGTTGGCTTTCCTCTCACCACATAGGTTAGCTTCTCTAGTGCCAGGCTGGATGACGTTCAACACCCACATACCAGGACTAGGTCTGTCCATACTTTACCACATCAATGCAATTACTCTTGGAGGAGACACATTAATAAGGGTTTCTTTACTGTGCTATACTGAAAATATACTGAAAACATTAACTTAGATTGACCACAACTCTGGAGAGAAGAACACTCACCTGTACACTCGAGAAATTATGAACTTGTATAGACCTCAACTTTAGAGAGAAGAACACTCATGTGTTCACTAGTGAAATGATGAACTTACATAGACCTCAACTCTGGAGAGAAAAACACTCGTATTCACTAGTGATTACAGATTATTCCTTGGAGACATAATTTGATACTTATTTGTACTTATAATTACTTCTATATAGCTATTTGACAAAACGGAACAAAATTGTATGTTAATTTGCTATCAAAAGATATCAGAATGAGGCATGGAAGTCAGTCTTTTTGTTGATAATGTAAGCTTCAGGTAAGATAACCTATAAAAGGTCCAATGTGATTGGATGCTTTCATATTCACGTCATCAATTGATCAAAATATCGCAATAATGGAAATGACCATCACAGGACCATCACAGGACCATCACAGAAGTAGAAAACAGCATTGTGCAGCACAGGAAGTGAAGCGCTGTAGGATATGCAGCAAACAATAAGCCAGTGTATTGTCCTGTTTAAACTGAATGAATGAGACACTATACTCAGTCCTTTAAATCCTGCTGCCGCTAGTGGTTCACACTCTGAGGTGTTTCTTTAACAGTGCTTACATCTCTGAGGTTTCTCCCATCTCTGTCTGGTCCTGGTCCCTGAAAGAAGACAGAGGAGATATGAACTTCAGTCTCCCTGTAAGGCAGATCCATTGGGTTGATTAAGTCCCAAAGTATAGAGTCTATTTTGACCACAGAGTAAAGCTCCTCATCTGTCTGGTCTGATTGGACACGGGATCCAGCCAAACAGCGAGACACTTACTGGTTCTCTGAGAGAGAGGTGTGGATGCTGGCATAGTGATGGTCATCCTGCTCTTCTATTGGTTCTCTCCGCGCTGCAGGAGCCAAGCGATTGGTCAGAGCTGAAACGTTTTCATACACAGGAAGAGGAAGTAGCTGATGGGGAGTGAGCACAGAAGAGTACATTTAGAAAAAGATCTACAATTCCTGAAGACAGTCCTGAAGGTCCTGTGTTTCTGGTTCATTTAGAGACCCTTAGTGGTGACTAGTGGTCCCACCATGCAGGCTGCTGTAGGCCTCACTTCAAGTCCTTCCTGCAAGGTTTCCTACAACTGTTGATCTAGTAAGACCTTTTTGTCTTTCAACAACATCTTCATTTGCTTCTTGAAAACAAGATTAGACATGAATAATTCCATTCATCCATCTTCTCTTTCTGCTCCCTGGCAGAAGTCCCTGCAGATCCTAGTTTGTCCTCTAGATGTCACCCTAGATCTCACCCTTTTAACAAACATCACTTTTTCAAGTCGTGACTCTTAAATCTGAGACTCTGATAATGAATTCCACTGAAGTTTCTATTCTCAGATGACCACACCACATCATAGTGGACAGGTGCCATGGCAACATGGCCCCAGAGAAAGCATACAAACAAGACTGATGATCACAGAGCAATGCTTTGGTTTGGTTTAATTTCAGGTTACAAAACATAAAACATCCCAGAGATTAGCGCTTGAAAGTGTTGAACACTTCTTCCAAAGTGGACCTGGATGTCAAAACAACCACATTTAAAGACAGACATATCAACATTAATATAGAACAACCTCCCTATTCAACATTAAAAGTACATTTATAATAACACAAGTTAAACAGCAGTGTGAACTACAAATATAAAACCTGTACCAAGTACCAGAGGTGCTCTCTCACCCTGCTCTTGTCTCTCTGCTGGGGCTCTGTTTCATGTACAGTGGGAGATCATTCCCTAGTACAGTAACAGTGTGGAAGATGGAGAGCCTTGCACTGTTACTTACCCTAGACACACTACAAGACATGCCACTAGCGTAGATGAACTGACCATGTTGCTGATGCACCATGTCAATATGGCACATCAAGTAACCAGGAGCTGTTCTATTAATAATATCATACATATGGTTTAGCTTCAGCTGGTTCACACAATCTGCCACTGGAGGAGACAGGCCTGTTGAAACTCCTTGGGTCCTATTTGTGTTTTAGGGAGGCATTTAAGACGTATCTGATAACATTGTTTTGCAAAACCTGCATTCTAGTTTTTAGTTTTTGTGATAAACCACTGTACCAGGCTGGGCATGCACAATCATAATGGCACTGAATGAAGGCTCAAAGCAACTGTTCTCTAACTCTGAAATTAAATGATTTAGAGTGGCGATACAAGATTGGTAACCAGGTCACCAGATAAACCTTTGTTGATTGCCGCTCCAAGATAAGAGACATTAGGTTTGGATGTGATACTACTTCTACCAGAATCTTACTCTTACAGGTTTCATTAACTTGTGCTTCAGTCCAAAGTAAATGGAATCTGTTTGTTGTCAAAAAATAAATAATAGGATGTAAAAACATTAGGGTCGCTAAGTAAGATAAACTCTCAAAATCAGGTCGAGGGTTTAACTTCAGATTCTTGATGAAAATAGAGACACTGTGATGAACAGTCTCTCCTAGCCACAGGGCTAGAGCAACAGAGAAGGACACTTACTAAGGAAACAACTAGAAGTCTCTTGTGTGGTCTTGTGTTGTGGCCTCAGGGCATTTCCACCGTGTGTCTCAGTAAAGGATGGGTTAGTAATAAATGGCTTCCTGTGTCTCACCTCCTCCACGGTATCTGGCCTTCCTCCCTGTCCACGTGCTTTTCTGGAGGCCCTCTTTCTTCTGGTGAAGAGAACAGAGAGATGAAGAAGCAACAGGTGGAGTGAAGGAACGGAAAACGACAAAGAGAGAGATCTCACCTGATCCAGAGGAAGACCAGGAGGAGTATGGTGGCCAGTAAGACAACGATGGTTCTTACAGTCACTGTTGTTGTCTGTGATGATGATGTCACTGGTTCATAGTCAGTTGATTTCAAACACTGATAGCAGACTGCAACATAAATAGGAAAAGGTTTCAAAGTGTGATTGTGACTGTGTGGAAGGTGAAAGTGTCTTTTAAACGAACAATTACCTTTAATTAACAAAAAGGTGGAATTATGAAGTCCGATTGCATTGTGAGCTTGGCAGTAATAGTTTCTCCCAAGCTCAGATGTGATATTAGTGATGGTGTAGTTCTGTCCTGATTCTTTCACTGAGTTGTCATTTTCCTTGAACCAGGTGTAGTTAGCTGCTGGGTTGGCATCACTGCTGCAGCTCAGAGTCACTGAACTGCCCTCCTCTATTTCACCAGAGGGACTCACGGTCACTGAGGGGGTCTTTGGAGCGTCTGTAATGAGCACAAATGATCAATATTCATCCTAAAGATATACAACTGTTTAAAGCACACAACTGCAATTACAGTAAGATACAGAATCTTTTTTAAACTAATAAAATACTACTACTTATTAAAGAGTAATAGTGATTACAAGTATACAACAATACATGAATACCAGTTGAATATTTTAAAGACCAGATATAGCAATTATTAATGTTCATGACAGTATTAATGATAATTAAAATCAAAAATAATTGTTGTGGTTCATTGCATGTGACTTTACTGATGACTAATGTTGACACTATTCATGTATTATATACAAGTCTTTAATAAGATGACATAAATATGTGTTTAACTCACATTTCACGTTAATAGTGGTCATCTTCAACCTTGTCCCTAGCTCATTCCTAGCTTCACAATGATATTGTCCAGAGTTTGAAGACAGGATGTAGCTAAAGACGAGCTGTTGTCCCTGGTTCATGACTCTGGAGGAACGACCTGTATTAACCTTGAACCAGGTGTACTTAGCTGCTGGGTTGGCATCACTGCTGCAGCTCAGAGTCACTGAACTGGCCTCTTGTATTTCACCAGAGGGACTCACGGTCACTGAGGGGGTCTTTGGAGCGTCTGTTAACAGTTACATTTGATTAATTATATAAAATACCAGCAGTTTGGGTCCATCATAGTAAATCTACATGTAGTTCTTTACCCTAAAAGGTCCATTACATCTGGTATCATGTCAGTGTACTGAGGAGTGGACTTACACACTAAAGGAGAGTGGAGATCGTATCCTCTAACAGCACATGAAAAGCTGTCTTCAGACTGAATGTAGGCCCTGTAGTTCACTCCCTGTCCTACATTCTGTCCATTCCTGAACCAGATGTAGGGAGGGTCACCAGCTAGACCACACACACTGTGACACTCCAGCTCTGTCCAGGTAGGATAGGTAGGCTGAGGAAAGGACACCTTCACCTGGAGACCTGGGTGTAAGAACAAGTTACACACAATTATAAAACATAATGAAGATAACCCACAACACAAACCTTCTAGAACCCCCCCCCCCCCCCCCCCCCCCCACACACACACACACACACACACACTGTCACGACACCCTCTGCCTCCACCTAGTGGCGCCGGCTGCCACTTCACCACATGCCTCTGTTTACCTCCCCGTCATCAATTAACCACGTGCACTCCGGTCTACACTCCTGCCAACAATCATCAATCATCGCACTCTATTTGTCCCTCGTTTCCCGAGCAGCCAGTGCCAGATCGTTGTATTCTATCCTCGTGTTAGTACCGCGTTCCCGCATTTAGATTCCTGTTTACCCGTGCCTTGCCTGCTCCTAACCTGCCTTTCCCTTCTATCCAGCCTTCCCGGATCCCTATCCGCCTCCTGACCGCCAACCCTCTGACTGTCTTCCCATTGCCGACCCTTCGCTTGCGTAACTCCCCGCCTGCCTTCGTCTGCCTGTCTGCCTCTCGCTCGCCTATCACCGAACCTCTGCCTGCCCGACTACGTCCTGCTCTGCCCATGCCTGTACCGTTGCTATTAAATTCCTTAATTCCTAAAACCATCTCTGCCTGTTGTGTCTCGCACTTGGGTTTCCAGTCGTACCCCGTAACACACACACACACACACACACACACACACACACACACACACACACACACACACTAGACTCATTATAGTTTACCTGTTACAGATAACTTCACTCCAGGGTCACCAGTATATTCCCCACCTGGTTGGTTTGTGGTGAATCTAAACTTGTAGACAACAGAGTCACTCGTTCTCAGGTCTTTGATTCTCAGGGTACACATTCCATAACCTCTGAACCCGGTACAGCTGACCTCTCCACAGCTGTATTCAACACGACCTGTATAGTCTGTATCACTTAGCAGATCAACAGGCTGATGTCGGTCTCCTTTAGTAAACCACAGAGTTGTGACTGTGGTAGGGGGGTACTGTACGTTGGCAGTGTATTCATAAGTGCAGCTGATGTCAACCATTGCTCCTCTTAAAGCGCAGACTTTACTAGAAGAGTAAATAAGTGTCCAGTCATCATTACTCTGAAGCGCTGTGAAAAAACAAACACATCTCATTGAGAATGAACACAGAGGTTCAGCTGATGAAAAGATCAGAAGATACATAAAGAGATGGAGGCTGGTGGGTGGAGATGGAAACTATAGATACATGATGACCACTGAGCTGTGAGAGGAAAACTTCCAGAACATCATGTGACACCAGTGGCGTAGCCAGGGGGATTCATATTTTCAATTCAGTCCATTTTTATTTTTGTTTGAATCAAAATGAAGATTGGGTTATTAAGTTAAAACTGCATTTTTATAATTTGCAATTGCAATAGGTTATGCCGTTCATTGAAATTATACCTTAAAAACGTTACAATAAGGGTACATTATTTAACCATTAATTAACAATAGTTCATGCAGTAATAAGCAAACACTAACAGTTAATTACGGTAGTGTAGGCTGCTAGGCTGTGTAGTCTCTGTCGGCCTCGGCCCTGTAGTCTATGTGCTTATTTTGTGGCATTGTGACTATAAGCTTTGTAATTACTTAGATGTGGAGACATGGAATGTAGAGCAGAGGAGGTGAGGAGAGGAGACAAGGAAAGGATTGGAGACAAGGATAGGTAAGGGGGATTTAGGAGTAGTGGTGAGGAGACAAGGTAAGGAGAGGAGAAGAGTGAAGACAAGGAGAGGAAACAAGGAGAGGAGAGGAGAGAAGAGAAGAGAGAAGAGAGGACAGGAGAAGGCATGCAGTGTCTACCATATCACTGAATCAGAATTACAACAGTGCAGCAGACGATTGATATGTCATGTCTAAATCATCATCAATAGAATAAATGGGGGAAAACAGTAGATTTCAACATCTATCTTTTTCAAAAAGTAACTAAATTAACCCTTTGATCTTGTAAATAGTTCAGGTTTTCCTAGCAACCAAGAAACAGCCAAAAAAACTCAAATGAAAATATTTATTCTGTAAAATGATTCACAGAGTATTGTGATCTAAAAACCCGTACAGTACTTTCACTACAAGAGGCTGTATACATCTTGTAGTGAAGTGGTCTTTTCCAATGACTAATGAACCATAACTGAACTATATAAAGGGAACCGTTCTCTATTCTAGTGGTCTGTTCAGCCAAACACAGCGTTCTAGAGGGTGATTCTTTAATGTTGTATTTACTATTATTCTACAGAGGAGATATGAACTTCAGTCTCCCTGTAAGGCAGATCCATTGGGTTGATTAAGTCCCAAAGTAGAGAGTCTACTTTGACCACAGAGTAAAGGACCTCATCTGTCTGGTCTGATTGGACACGGGATCCAGCCAAACAGCGAGACACTTACTGGTTCTCTGAGAGAGAGGTGTGGATGCTGGCATAGTGATGGTCATCCTGCTCTACTATTGGTTCTCTCTGTGCTGCAGGAGACAAGCGATTGGTCAGAGCTGAAACGTTTTCATACACAGGAACAGGAAGTAGCTGATGGGGAATGAGCACAGAAGAGCACATTTAGAAAACGATTGACAATTCCTGAAGACAGTCCTGAAGGTCCTGTGTTTCTGGTTCATTTAGAGACCCTTAGTGGTGACTAGTGGTCCCACCATGCAGGCTGCTGTAGGCCTCACTTCAAGTCCTTCCTGCAAGGTTTCCTACAACTGTTGATATAGTAAGACCTTTTTGTCTTTCAACAACATCTTCATTTGATTCTTGAAAACAAGATTAGACATAAATAATTCCATTCATCCATCTCCTTTTTCTGCTCCCTGGCAGAAGTCCCTGCAGATCCTAGTTTGTCCTCTAGATGTCACCCTAGATCTCACCCTTTAAACAAACACCACTTTGTCAAGTCGTTACTCTTAAATCTGAGACTGATAATGAATTCCACTGCAGTTTCTATTCTCAGATGACCACAAGTGATGACCGCAGTCCTCATAGTGGACAGGTGCCATGGCAACACGGCCCCAGAGAAAGCATACAAACAAGACTGATGATCACGGAGCAATGCTTTGGTTTGGTTTAATTCCAGGTTACAAAACATAAAACATCCTAGAGATTAGCGCTTGAAAGTGTTGAACACTTATTCCAAAGTGGACCTGGATGTCAAAACAACCACGTTAAAAGACAGACACATCAACATTAATATAGAACAACATCCCTATTCAAGATTAAAAGTAAATTTATAATACAACAAGTTAAACAGCAGTGTGAACTACAAATATAAAACCTGTACCAAGTAACAGAGGGGCTTGGTCACCCTGCTCTTGTCTCACTGCTGGGGCTCTGTTTCATGTACAGTGGGAGATCATTCCCTAGTACAGTAACAGTGTGGAAGATGGAGAGCCTTGCAGTGTTACTTACCCTAGACACACTACAAGACATGCCACTAGCGTAGATGAATTGACCATGTTGCTGATGCACCATGTCAATATGGCACATCAAGTAACCAGGAGCTGTTCTATTAATAATATCATACATATGGTTTAGCTTCAGCTGGTTCACACGATCTGCCACTGGAGGAGGCAGGCCTGTTGAAACTCCTGGGGTCCTATGTGTGTTTTAGGGAGGCATTTAAGACGTATCTGATAACATTGTTTTGCGTAACCTGCATTCTAGTTTTTAGTTTTTGTGATAAACCACTGTACCAGGCTGGGCATGCACAATCATAATGGCACTGAATGAAGGCTCAAAGCAACGGTTCTCTAACTCTGAGATTAAATGATTTAGAGTGGCGCTACAAGATTGGTAACCAGGTCACCAGATAAACCTTTGTTGATTGTCGCTCCAAGATAAGGGACATTAGGTTTGGATGTGAAACTACTTCTACCAGGATCTTACTCTTACAAGTTCCTTTAACTTGTGCTTCAGGCCAAACTAAATTTGGCAACTTGCAGTCAACTGCACCTATCATATCATTGATATACATCAAATATAAAACAGGGCGAAGAATTTATCCCTGGGGCACCACAGGTCAACTCTCTGGCCACTGATACTATCTCTCTTACATTGCTTACTATCATCTTCCTATCAAACAGGATTCAAACCACTCTATTGATGTGTCACTTTGCCCTGAACATTAAGTGAATCAACTAAATGGTGTGGTGTAATGTATCAAAAGCGTTGAGTAGATCTAACAGCACCATTCCAGTGGAATTGCCTCTATTGCCTCCCGTCTTTATATCATAATAAACCAGGTGAATGAGACAAGTGTCTGTGTAATATGCCTTCCTGAACCAGACTGTAGACACATGGTCTGTGCTTCCTGTGCTGGCTTACTGTCCTGATCAAAATTCTCAATGATAGAGCGACCATTCTATCTAGAGCCAAAAGGCAACTGAGACAAAACCAAAGCCACAGTAGTAAAGAAAGTGTTGAAGTGATGATCCATCTTTGTTATGTTGAGACACATAATGCCATCAGTATTTAAAACGTTATCGATTTTATCTTTATTTTAATAGATGAGCCCATCTGCTTCAACAATTTCCATTGTTTTTGGGGCAGAAAAAAATGTTGATTAACTGCATCTTTATAATATCCAGGTTTGGTTTAGCTTTGTTTTATATCTTGTCTGGTTTTTAAAGGTTTCGTACTGAACATAAAATTGCTACTTTTTTAAAGCGTTAAAGTATTTATAGAGAATGGTCTAAAATCTCATTGGTAATCCATGTTGCTGTCTGCTGTTTAACTCTTATTTGCATCATAGGAGTTAGTGTATCAAGCACCTATAAATAATGTTCTTTCTAAATAGATGATATGTCTACACTGTCACAGTCTACTAATCCTGAGCGATCCTTCTCCATTATTGTGTGATTAAATCACTCTTTTGAGGAACTCTTCATGGAACACTTATGCAGTTGTTTCTCTGTTCCAGCGCACTTTCAGGATTTAAAGGGTGCAAAAAATGACCAGGTTATCATTAATGCCAACGTTCAAAACATCTGACTGAAATATTTTATTATAAAATCTAGAAATGCATTGTATAGAAATTGCCAGGTAAGATACACTCTGTCCCTGTAAAAACATTAGCTACACCAAGTAAGATACACTCTCCCTGTAAAAACATTAGGATTGCTAAGTAGGATATGCTCTCCTTCTGTAAAGACATTATGACTGCATCAATCAGTATCTTCCCTCGTCTAAAAGTAATTCTGTAAAATGTCAACATAAATTACGTATCTCCAGTTCAGGATTTTCCAAATCCGGACATGGGTCAAACTTCAGACTGTTCTTTATGAAAGATAGAGACACTGGGATGAACAGTCTCTCCTAGCCACAGGCCTAGAGCAACAGAGAAGGACACTTAGTAAGGAAACAACTAGAAGTCTCTTGTGTGGTCTTGTGTTGTGGCCTCAGGGCATTTCCACCGTGTGTCTCAGTAAAGGATGGGTTAGTAATAAATGGCTTCCTGTGTCTCACCTCCTCCACGGTATCTGGCCTTCCTCCCTGTCCACGTGCTTTTCTGGAGGCCCTCTTTCTTCTGGTGAAGAGAACAGAGAGATGAAGAAGCAACAGGTGGAGTGAAGGAACGGAAAACGAGAAAGAGAGAGATCTCACCTCATCCAGAGGAAGACCAGGAGGAGTATGGTGGCCAGTAAGACAACAATGGATCTTACAGCTACTGTTGTTGTCTGTGATGATGACGATGTCACTGGAACACAATAATTTGATTTCATACACTGATAGCAAACAGCAACATAAATAGGCCAATGTTTAACTTTGTGCTTGTGACTGTGTGGGAGGTGTGTGTGTGTGTCTTTTAAATTAAAATTTACCTATAACGAACAAAAAGCTGGAATTATGAAGTCCGATTGCATTGTGAGCTTGGCAGTAATAGTTTCCTCCAAGCTCAGATGTGATATAAGTGATGGTGTAGTTCTGTCCTGATTCTTTCACTGAGTCGTCATGTTCCTTGAACCAGGTGTACTTAGCTGCTGGGTTGGCATCACAGCTGCAGCTCAGAGTCACTGAAATGCCCTCCTCTATTTCACCAGAGGGACTCACGGTCACTGAGGGGGTCTTTGGAGAATCTGTTAACAGTTACATTTCATTAATATATAAAATACCAGCAGTTTGGGTCCATCATACTAAATCTTCATGTAGTTCTTTACCCTAAAAGGTCCATTACATCTGGTATCATGTCAGTGTACTGGGGAGTGGACTTACACACTAAAGGAGAGTGGAGATCATATCCTTCATCATTCCCCTGTAGCACTGTAAACAAACCCATCTCATTGAGAACGAACACAGAGGTTCAGCTGATGAAAAGATCAGAAGATACATAAAGAGGTGGAGGCTGATGGGTGGAGATGGAAACTACAGATACATGATGACAACTGAGCTGTGAGAGGAACCTTCCAGAACATCATGTGACACCAGTGGCCTAGCCAGGGGGGGTATCAAGTAAAAAAAAAGAAGCCCTGTAGTCTATGTGCTTCTTTTGTGGCAATGTTACTATAAGCTTTGTAATTACTTAGATGTGGAGACAAGGAATGTAGAGGAGAGGAGGTGAGGAGAGGAGACAAGGAAAGGATTCGAGACAAGTAGAGGAAAGGGGGTTGTAGGAGTAGTGGGGAGTAGACAAGGTAAGGAGAGGAGGAGAGAGGACAGGAGGTGACATGCAGTGTCTACCATATCACTGAATCAGAATTACAACATTGCAGCAGAAGATTAATATGCGATGTCTAAATCGTCATTAATAGAATAAATGGGGGAAAACAGTAGCTTTGAACATCTACGTATCTTTTTCAAAAAGTCAAAAAGTAACTAAATGAATCCCTTAGTTCATGTTTGCCTAGCAACCAGGAAATGGCCAACAAATCTCAAATGCTAATTTTAATTATATCAAATAATTCACAGAGTATTGTGATCTAAAAACCTGTACAGTACTTTCACTACAAGAGGCTGTATACAACTTGCAGTGAAGTGGTCTTTTCCAATGACTAATGAACCATAACTGAACTATATAAAGGGGACCGTTCTCTATTCTAGTGGTCTGTTCAACCAAACACAGCGTTCTGGAGGGTGATTCTTTAATGTTGTATTTACTATTATTCTATCTTCATCATGATGTGGTTTCACCCTCTCCTCGTACCAGTGGCTTGGTTGTCATGTTATTGAAACAGTTCAACTAAACGTTCACAATGTAAATGAACCAACCTGGTACTGACAGAAGGAAAGCTAGAAATCCTCTTGCTGCTGATCTTAAATTCATAGTGAGTCCTCTCTTCTCTCACTCTGTTGTTCTGGGGAGATATTTAAACACTCCTGCAGGTAAAAAGGTTTTTAAAAAGTAACTTTTCTACAAGGAAAACTCTATGAATTGCATTTGTTAAGGATAAAAGTTTAAGACTTTTCAACATCACACTGTGGAGGAGGAAGATGGTCTGATGTCTAGTCTGTGATTCCGGTTCATGATGCAGTTAGCAGAACAGACACCAAAGAATATTGAAAGACTTCCTTCCTATTCACACCATGATTAGCAGCAGAATGAACAGAAGCCTGGTAACTACAGGTCCCATCATAGAATCACCATTTTAGACCACAATGAACGGTACAATGTTTCTTAATGTTTTATCTTCTGCTATTTTATTATATTTTTATAAATATTCTGTCCTTCTGCTCCTTACTCACACACAGGCAGGCCGTCAGACAGGTAAACACACACACACACACACACACACACACACACACACACACACACACACACACACACACACACACACACACACACACACACACACACACACACACACACACACACACACACACACACACACACACACACACACACACACACCCCAGTGTTGCATAGTTTCACCTTTAGTCAAGTCTGGTTTTGTATGTGGCTTACCTCATCTTATCCCCAGGATGTGGGACAGCACAACTCTAGAGAGAAGATCACACTGTGTTAACCAGTGAAGTGAAATTAACTTTTTTATCAAACAATAGTTTCCACATAGACAATTTCCATCATTAGACATTCATACAATAAAGCACCCCAAAAACCCTCCCTCCCTCCCACCCCATTCTTCACGATAAAACAAAGCAAAGAGAATAAAAAAACAACAACTAACAGAAAACGAACAGAAAATAAGTAGAATGAATACTTTCCAAATCAGTTGGCTTTCCTCTCACCACATAGGTTAGCTTCTCTAGTGCCAGGCTGGATGACATTCAACACCCACATACCAGGACTAGGTCTGTCCATACTTTACCACATCAATGCAATTACTCTTGGAGGAGACACATTAATAAGGGTTTCTTTACTGTGCTATACTGAAAAGATACTGAAATATGAACTTAGATAGACCTCAACTCTGGAGAGAAGAACACTCATGTGTTCACTAGTGAAATGATGAACTTAGATAGACCACAACTCTAGAGGTAAGAATACTCATTTACATAAGAATAGACCATATATATTTAGTGTTATTAAGGACAATGACTATGGTTGTGTTATTACCACCTTATAAGGCCCATACTGAGCAAAGCATATTAAGATTGTTATTCATGTACAACAACTTCCTTACTTACTATCATTAAGCAGTAATTAGGAGATTAGTGTGGGAAAACTCTTAGATAATACTTATGCTTATGCTTATACTGAGCAAATTATAGTAAGATCGTTATTAACCTTTCCCCAAGGTGCATGTGGGAGGAGATGAATACGTTCACCTACATGTCTTCAAAGTATATAAGGTGCAAAGCCTCGTTATGGCTGGTCTCCAGAAGTCAAAGACCCTCCATGATCCTGTTGCTATTTTTACTTCCTATATGACTAATGAGTGTTATGGGCCTTATCACAGATAATCGCTGGGTGAATAAGGCCCATAGGTTCAGTCTACGGGTAAGACATGCTATGATACCCTGTGATATGGGCTAGGCTTCATTTCAGTCTGCATTACTCTTGTTATTGGACTAATAAGACAGAAATTTGTGTTTAATTGACCATAGTCTCATTTTCACTCTGTGTTGTCAATTCACTGAAGCCATACATTCCTTAGATAATTATAAAATGTTATAACTGGAATACAACAAAACTTGTCTTCCTTACTGCTTTTTTAAACTGAAACCATTACATGTTGAAGGATAGGATACCATCTATTTTATGCTGAAAATGCATGACCTTGTACTTTATGTGGTTGAATATAAAAATAACAAGGACATAACATGCATTCTACCTAAATGAAGTATTAAAAGTGAATCATTATTCAAGAGTGTACATGGATTACCTTGTTCTACATCTATATTCACAGCATTGAGTTGAAAGACTTAATTGTATCTTTTCCATCTTGTTTTTTTGTCACCTCCTCCCAAAGGTCAGACTGTTAGGTGGATGTAAACAACAGTCAGTTGTCCTCACACGAGGCGACCCTAATACACCGTGATGAACTCCAGCACTGACCCAGCATGCAGGGACTTGTGAGCATTCCCACTCCCACCCACATACTTAGAGCCAGTTTAAACCGGACCAACCTGGGAAATTAATTAATAGACTACTCCGTAAAACAACAAATGTTAACTCTCAAGCCAAGCTATGTTTCCAGACCAAACAACCTGTGAGTATGTTCAATGTGTTACATATTTGGAGCAATCTCCACTACTACACGCCACCTAGGTGACTTTACTCGGGCTCCTCCAAACCAATGGACACAGGGTGGTGATGTTGAAAATCCGGTTTATTGTAATGGTTGTATAGAATGAGGCATGCAGATGGTGCTCCATGCTGCCATGCCGGAGAGCTCTCCCTGAGTGTGTGTGGTGATGGCTGGTTTAACCTGTGCACACTGATTGCTCAATGTGCAACAGGTGTGCAGCCTCACCCAGCTCCAGACTCCAATCAGTCTGACTCGGGCCAGGTGAGGCTGCTTCAACCAGCCATCATCCACACATACTCCCACAATATTATACTAGGAATCTCAAGCAGCTGTGTATTTCCTTATATTATATATACTATATATATATATATATATATATATATACAGTGTAGTGACTACGACGTCCATTGTCCTTCGTCGCTCACTCTAGGGTTGGCTGGGTCTAGCTTATAGTAGACGCTTGTCGTCTTGCAAAACAAACGGAATGTCCAGATGGAATTGGAATAAAATATTCGTTTATTAACAATTGTTTATTTAACTGAATTAACCAAATAACGAAAGTATGGATTATTGTTATAAAAAAGGAAAACAAAAACGGCAAGACTAGCAAGACTAACAAGGTCTAAAAACTGTCTGCTTTCCCAGCCAAAACCCCCTTCTCCTCAGGTCCTTTCCTTTTACTCAACTTGTCCTGTAGGGGGAGCACAAACAGCAAGTAACAACACAAACACACCGACACAATACTAAAATGACAACTAAATAAAAACCAAGGGAATTGGCTCCTACATAACCGGCCCCTAATTGTACTTTATGACACCATAAAGACAATTATATATTTTCAAAAAAAAGGAGCCTGTATCATTTACGGCATCAATGCTAACAATCAATATGAGGTGTGTGGTGTGCTACTCAGGTTGGGAACTTCCTAGGGCAATGCCTTCCTGAGCTAAGCTCCAATAGCCCAGCTGAAGCAGAGACTGCTATTCTGTGCCTTCCTGCAGCAGACAGATCTTCGTTATGGGTCTCTCCAGAACGCTGGTTGTCGTTTTGATCTTTACAGTTCGTACAAGTCCTTTAGAGTCAGAATTGGCTGTCAACACTCTTCCCAAGATCCAAGAGCCACGTGGTGCAGAAGGGTCAACAACCATGACCACATCTCCAGGTGCGAAGTTTCGTCTCACGTTGCCCCATTTCTGTTTTTCTTGCATGAGGGGCAAGTACTCTTGGCTCCAACGTTTCCAGAATAGATCTGCCATATACTGCACCTGTCTCCAACGGCGTCTTACGTACGGGTCGTTCTTGTCAAAAATTCCGGTTGGCAGAATGGGTTTCGTTTTCAAGAGCAAGATGTGGTTTGGGGTAAGAGGCTCTAGGTCCCGAGGATCATTAGTGACTGTAGTGATTGGGCGGCTGTTCAAGATGGCCTCAACTTCACATAAGATAGTTTGCAGTCCCTCTTCATCTAGAGTCTGCTGTTTCAAAACAGAATGGAGTACCTGTCTTACGGATCTTATGAGCCGCTCCCATACTCCTCCATGGTGGGATGCTCCAGGGGGGTTAAAACTCCACTGTACACCCTTTTGAAGTAAAGTTCCTTGTATCTTGTTCTGATATAGAGAAGAGAGGGCTTCCCTCAACTCTCGCTCAGCCCCTTTAAAATTGGTTCCATTGTCAGACCTTATATGTTTCACTTGCCCTCTTCTACAGGTGAAACGTCTCAAGGCATTAATGCACGAATCCGTATCAAGGGAGCTGGCAACTTCAATATGCACAGCTCTACTAGTCATGCAGGTGAATAACACACCGTACCTTTTCAATATGGTGCGTCCTCTTTTGATTTCAATAGGGCCAAAATAGTCAACACCCACATTTGTGAATGCAGGTAAGTCCAGCTGGAGCCTTTCCTGTGGCAAGTCAGCCATCTTCTGCTCACCAGTTTTGGCTGTGTGCCGTCTGCACACAACACACTGACCTATGATGTTCCTTGCTGCAATGTTTGCTTTGATTTCTTCAGAAACTTTCACTTGGTGAAACATTGCCTTAACGTCAGCCATCATTCCGATTGGCTCCTGGCGGAATCTGGTGGGTACTCCTATGAGACGATTGGTTAAGTCAGGACCTTGAAGTAGTTCAGAGTTGAGTGAGGTGCCCTTGAAAGATGCTCCACAGTCAAAAACAACTCTTGAGTTTTCCTTTCTTGAGGTGGTGCACCCCGTGGTGAGGTATGTACCAGACCCTTCCATCTTTACGCCTTAGCTGCCCCTGTGGCACTGCCTCAGCGTAGCCTTTGTCAATGACATCAGTGAGGAATTCCTTGTATTCATCATGGAATGCATTGTTCCTTTTGAACTTTCTTTTTAGGTTTGAAAGACGTTGTTCAGCAACGTGACGATTATCAGGCAGTGAAACATCATCTCTCCTGAATGGTAACTTGAGACGGTAGTGTCCGTCTACAATCTTGGTTGAGTCTTCAACAATCTTCACGGACTGTTTGTCTTCTATGTACATTTCCTTTGTGTCTTCATATGATTTCTCATTGAAGTCGGTACTATACTGTGAGACCAGTAGCTCCTGTAAGTTGACCAATGAAATCCTATTGGCAGAGATTGAGTGATTACTGTTGCCTTTTTCTTTTCCTCCTCTTAATGGACCGTTAACCACCCAGCCTAGTAAGGTCTTTACTGCGTATGGACCCTCTTCTTGGCTATTGATGATCTCCCATGGTTCCATTACCTTCGGCGCATCAGTTCCAATCAACAAGCCAATGTCAGTATCGATGTTGTGTAGTTTGACATTTTTGAGATAGGGCCACCTAGATAGATCATTGGGGTTTGGGATGTTTTGTTTTGTGACGGGCATGGTCTTCTGGGTGTAAGCGTCTGGGAGGGCTATGAATGTGTTGCCATGCAGCTCGCTCACCTCCAGACCTGAGACTATATGACTGCTGACTGTCCTTTCTTGACCCATGGTGCGGAGAAGGATGTTTGTTCCTTTTCCTCTAATATTCAATTGGTGTATGAGTCGGTCTGTACAAAACGTGGCTGAACTGCCCGGGTCAAGGAAAGCATATGTTTGCACTATTTTGTTTCCTTTGCTGGATTTCACTTTAACCGGGACGATAGAAAATACGCACTCCTTTTCACCGGCCCCAATATGCCCACATGCTTTAGGGGAAGCCTTCATACCGGTCTTTGATGTTTCCGACTCTTCTGTTGGTCCTGCGATTCCTTTTTCATTTTCCATTTTACCTATGTGAAGCACAGTTGGGTGGGTTTGATTACACACTTTGCATGAGAGACGCCTACTACAGTCTTTGCTCATGTGCCCTGGTATGAGACACCCAAAACAGATTCCCTTTTCCTTTAGGAAACTGATCTTTTCTCTGTGCATTTTCCTTTTGAGTTGTGGACACATGTCCATTGCGTGTCCACTTGAACAGAACAGACAGACTGGCTCATTTGTGAATTGAGATGGAATGGCTTGTGACCTGCTATCTTGGGGCTGTGATGTCTTTGAATTGGCATTAATGTTCGCAACACTGGTGGCAAAGCTGCTGCTGGTGTATTTTGGCCTCTGTGACTTTGTGACTATGGGCTCCTTTGAACTTGTGCTGCAATAATTGACAACTTGATCTTGAATGCTGCCAAATACTGGGTCTGTGAGGATCTTTACTTGGTTTTCAGTGAACTTGACCAGATCACTGAACCTTGCTTTGCTGTTCCGCCTTTCCTGTAGCTGATATACTTCTGATCTCCACCTTTCTCTGAGTTTATATGGCAACTTGGTGACCAAAGATCTTAGATTGGAGGCTAAGTCAAGCTCCTCCATAGATGCAATTTCCTCCATGGCGTTACAGCACCCTCTGAGATACAAAGCAAAGGCCTCTAATGCTTTAGGGTCCTCGGGTTTGATGGTGGACCAGGACAGGGCCTTTTCTATGTATGCACTGGCGATTTTGAACTCGTTGCCGAAATGCTCCTGGAGGAGGTCTTTGGCTTTCCTATAACCCCTCTCTGGATCCATATAAAGGCACGTTCTGACAAGTTCCCTAGGCTGCCCCCTAGTGTACTGCTCTAAATAGTACAACCTGTCTTTTCCGCTGTCAGTCTTGCCATCTATGACTTGCTCAAATGACCTAATAAATGACCTGTATCCGACTGGGTCACCTTCAAATACCTTAATGTCCCTTGGAGGCAAAGCGGAAAGTTGTTGTTGCTTGACAAGAGTGGCAGTGATGTTAGTTTGGTTCTGCAAGATATTGTACAGAGCTGCATCTTGCATGGAGTTAAATTGGGTTGAAGGGATTGGTTGTGCGACATGTGATTGGGCTCGTATAGGGGTTCTTTGTGTTTGAACGGAGTGGTGTGGCGCTTCGACCTCTGGCTGAGCTGGGTGATACAGTGAATGGCCTTCCTTTGGGCGCACAGTTAGAGTGTCTGCAGTGCCCCTTTGCACTGGTTCCTTGGTCCCTTTCGTTTCCATTCCAGAAATGTCATGTTTTCCTACAGTTTCCTCATAATACCCATTCATTGCATCCACATGTGAAGTTTTGATTTGAGTTTCCATGCTATTGAAGACAGTTATTTTAGCTGTAGTAGCTTGTAGCTCTGATTTCAGTTCCAAAGTTTCCTTTCGTTTCCTTAGTTGCTCCTTTTGTTTATTCAGTTCTTCCTCTTCCTCTTCTAACGCATGTTTTTCCTTAAGTGCCATTAATTTTGCCTCTAAAGCAGCCTTCTCTGCTTCCGCATGGATGCGGGCAGAGGCAGTGGATGAAACGGTTGAGTTGGACCTGTTGGAGACTGAGGAAACACCGTCACTGGGAGCAACTTCCTCATCAGAAACCGTCCTGTTTGTGGAATCTGACAGCCATTTCCCCACATCAACAATGAACTCATTAATGCAGGCTATTTTGGGTTCAAACCAAATGTCGTTGTCCACGTTGCTCTCTTCCTCGTTCAACAACGTTCGATAGGACATGTGCGTTTCTTTAAATTCACTCAATATAGCATGATATTTGACCATGTTGTCCTTTATTTCGTCTTCATTCATATCGTCCTTCATCAATTCCTTGATTACGTTCTGCCTGCGCGTTAGCTGTCCGAGCTTGGCCTTTCTGGATAAGCGCATGTTATTAACATGTTCCTTTAACACATTTGCTACGGTTTCATCTTCCTTCGAATCTTCCATAGAAGTAGCATTAGCCAATGCTCTATTAGCCATTTTGCACAGCTTGTTTTATCTTTACTCAATATGAATGTTTTAGCACACCTTAGAACATGCGTCAATTCCGATTAATTACTTACACTCCCGATATGAAGTTAACTGCGCTAAGGCACTCCGTATGGCCTGTTCTTTACTTCGTTCAGCAGCGGCACTCCCAATAAGTAATTTCGATCCAATCCACTCCAATAGTGGTCCTGAATCGAGTTTGAATCCACCTCTAACGAACTGGTTGTCAAGCTTTACGTTTCAGCTAATAGTGTAGCATTCCAAGCCTTTGAAACTTTTCCTACCGCTCGGTTACGTTGTTTCAGGTCGTCTTTCTTGCGATTCGGTGCCACGCTGTTTCCAAAACAATCCACTTCTCCCTGGATGGTCCAACGATCCAAGAATCCAAAGCGAGTTTTTAGACTAATGTAGTGACTACGACGTCCATTGTCCTTCGTCGCTCACTCTAGGGTTGGCTGGGTCTAGCTTATAGTAGACGCTTGTCGTCTTGCAAAACAAACGGAATGTCCAGATGGAATTGGAATAAAATCTTCGTTTATTAACAATTGTTTATTTAACTGAATTAACCAAATAACGAAAGTATGGATTATTGTTATAAAAAAGGAAAACAAAAACGGCAAGACTAGCAAGACTAACAAGGTCTAAAAACTGTCTGCTTTCCCAGCCAAAACCCCCTTCTCCTCAGGTCCTTTCCTTTTACTCAACTTGTCCTGTAGGGGGAGCACAAACAGCAAGTAACAACACAAACACACCGACACAATACTAAAATGACAACTAAATAAAAACCAAGGGAATTGGCTCCTACATACAGTATATATATATATATATATATATATATATATATATATATATATATATATATATATATATATATATACATATATATAAAACAGCACATGTATAGCATAACATATGCTATACATAAACAATCTGTCCCCAAAAGGAAAATAATAATGTTGGGAAAGTTTACAGGATGGACCAAAGCCTCTTCTAACTAAACATCATTGTCTGTAAATAGCCAGAGGTTTTGTTATGCTTTAAAAAGAGAGGGCCCTGAAGTGGACTTCAGCCAGTGTAACTGCAAACAGCCGGGTCAATTTGGAGTAAAAGCAGAAAGATGAGAAGCTACTCTGCATCTTCAGATTTTTTCCATCATTACAATGCCATGTGGTGTGCAATACACGTTGTTTAACATAGATATTCATGATTTTCTTTAGCTTTGTATCTAGATAGGGGTAGATAGATTGTAAGGAGTCACAAAGGAGTCATTTTCAGAGGAATGTCACAGTGACTGAATATAGTGGCAGTTGCTCTACTGTTGGTTCCATAGAACTCACTTAGTGACGATCATTTTACAATCAAACAAATGCCCACACACACAGACTCACGGACACACTCAAGTGCACCGCACATGCACACACACGTAAAACACAGTGGTTTATACCCCAATGTGTCTATGTTCACTTGTACCCAGGCACGTACATGCAATAAACCCACATACGTGTATGTGCACACACATATATAATGCAAAATATAATTGTGCACAACAGTCTGACAAACACATATTTTTCAGGTTCATTTTCACATCTACCACCTGCACGCAAGCGCGCGCGTACACACACACACACACACACACACACACACACACACACACACAGACACACACAGAGCGGGTCCCAGAGAGATGAGCGGGGCCTGGCTTGGCCGGGGCAATCTCAGGGCCGTGCTGGGTTTGAAGTGACGTCATCTTTATGGAGTGGACCATCAAACGCTTACAGGAAGTAAGAATCTATCACTGAGAAGGGGGTGAAATCCCTAAAGGTCACTGAATTCATTCTCCAGGAGCAGGACTCAGATGGCCCGGCCTGGCGGCTAGCCAACCTGTCTACCACCACCAACACACGGCACACCTTTAAACGGGCGCAGTGTACAGAGACTCCCTGTGTGAGCTCGCTGGGCCTTACTGTCCATTCATTGTAGGTGTGTAGCCTGGCAGGGAGACACGTTCACATCCTTGTCACGCCCTGGCTCTAGGGACTCTTTTATGTTGAGACAGGGTGTGTAGAGTCTATGTTTTGTGCTCTTTGTTTTCCATTCTAGGTCTTGTATTTCTATGTTGGCCAGAGTGGTTCCCAGTCAGAGGAAACGAGTGTCAGCTGTTGCTGGTTGTCTCTGATTGGGAACCATATTTAAACAGTCTGTTTTCCCTCAGTGTTTGTGGGATCTTGTTCCATGTTCCTAGTAGGTTTTGTTAGTCTAAGGACGTCACGTATCGTTTGTTGTTTTGGTTTCGTGTTAGAAACAGTTAAAAAATAAAAGTATGTTCGCATTCAACGCTGCGCATTGGTCCTCTGTTCTCGACGAACGTGACAGAAGATCCCACCAACACTGAGGGAAAACAGACTGTTTAAATATGGTTCCCAGTCAGAGGAAACGAGTGTCAGCTGTTGCTGGTTGTCTCTGATTGGGAACCATATTTAAACAGTCTGTTTTCCCTCAGTGTTTGTGGGATCTTGTTCCGTGTTCCTAGTAGGTTTTGGTTGCCTAAGGACGTCACGTATCGTTTGTTGTTTTGTTTCGTGTTGGAATCAGTAAAATAAAAGTGTGTTCGCATTCAACGCTGCGCATTGGTCCTCTGTTCCCGACGACCGTGACAGAAGATCCCACCTAAACTGGACCAAGCAGCGTGTCCAGGAGCCATCGCCAGGGGAATCGCCAGCAGATCTCCGTGGCAACCTCGACTTGGTCAAGCCTAGTGAAGAGCAGAGAGGGTGGACTTGGGAACAGTGGAGGAAGAGTCTTGACTGGGTCAAGCCAAATGAAGAGCAGAATGGTTGGAGTTGGAAGCAGAAGAGCGAGAGTTGGGCGAGAACCATAGAGGCCTGGCCCACGGGGAGGAGAGACCCCAATACTTTTTCTAGGGGGGGGCTCACGCCGTGGGCGACGGGGCAGCAGGAGGCCGCGATGGAACGGTCCAGCGGGTGTGCAGAGGAGGCCGCCAGGTTAAGGGGGCCACTGGTCACAGAGGAGAGGGAAAGTGTGGAGGCACGGCGAGAGGTACTGGGGTGTGTTACCAGTCCGGCCCGTTCCTGATCCCTGCATAGGGCCAGTGGTGTGTGTCCCCAGTACGGTCCGGCCTGTTCCTGTTCCTCGCTTCGAGCCTGTGGTGCGTGTCGTCAGCCCGGCCCGGCCTGTTCCCGCTCCCCGCACTGAGCCTATGGTGCGCGTCGCCAGCCCGGTCCGGCCTGTTCCTGCTCCCCGCACCAAGCCGATGGTGCGCGTCGCCAGTCCGGTCCGGCCTGTTCCTGCTCCCCGCACCAAGCCGATGGTGCGCGTCGCCAGTCCGGCCCGGTCTGTTCCTGCTCCCCGCTCCAAGCATATGGTGCGCGTCGCCAGCCCGGCACGGTCCATTCCTGCTCTCCGCACCAAGTCAGTGGTGCGCTTCGTCAGGCCGGCTCGGTCTGTTCCTGCTGCCCTCACCAAGCCAGTGGTGTGCGTCGTCAGCCCGGCCCGGCCTGTTCCCGCTCCCCGCACTGAGCCTATGGTGCGCGTCGCCAGCCCGGTCCGGCCTGTTCCTGCTCCCCGCACCAAGTCAGTGGTGCGCTTCGTCAGCCCGGCTCGGTCTGTTCCTGCTCCCCACACCAAGCCAGTGGTGTGCGTCGTCAGTCCGGCACAGCCCGTGCCTCCTCCACCGGTGCCTGGTCCGGTACGGGTCAGCTGCTCCACGTCGGAGCTAGAGCAATCCGCTCCACCAGTGTTCAGTCCAGCTCCGGCCAGCAGGGCCAGACCGGACCAGGGGTACCCTGGGGGGCTAGAGAGGGAGTGGGGATCATGCCCAGAGCCGGATCCGCCGCCAAGGCGGAGTGCCCATCCGGTCCCTCCCCTGTGGTGTTCTGTTGGCGCGGTCGGAGTCCGCGCCCTTGGGGGGGGGGTACTGTCACGCCCTGGCTCTAGGGACTCTTTTATGTTGAGACAGGGTGTGTAGAGTCTATGTTTTGTGCTCTTTGTTTTCCATTCTAGGTCTTGTATTTCTATGTTGGCCAGAGTGGTTCCCAGTCAGAGGAAACGAGTGTCAGCTGTTGCTGGTTGTCTCTGATTGGGAACCATATTTAAACAGTCTGTTTTCCCTCAGTGTTTGTGGGATCTTGTTCCATGTTCCTATAAGGTTTTGTTAGTCTAAGGACGTCACGTATCGTTTGTTGTTTTGGTTTCGTGTTAGAAACAGTTAAAAAATAAAAGTATGTTCGCATTCAACGCTGCGCATTGGTCCTCTGTTCTCGACGAACGTGACAATCCTTTCAACAAGGGATACAGACACACACACACACTGGTCAGACCCACCATCTGGTTCATCTTTGCAAAATATGAACCAGCTGCATCAGCCTCTCCCAAAGTTGCCTGTAAAGTTGATTCACAGTCACATTGTAAGGCACTACGGTGTTAGCCATTATAAATCCTCCAGAGAGCTCAGATAAGCAGCATGGTGTCCACTACCATCACGCCTGTTGTTCTGTCCTTTTTATCTCTCTGCAGCTGCAAATGGAAGGCCGTATTTAGCGCCTTAGACAGAGGGTAGCGGCGGCCAGCTCAATGCTAGCACCTCTCCCTCAATCTCCCCCTGACATCTACATGTGTGTGCTGGTGGTTGTTCCATAGGGGTTCCATACCAATCCCACACAAGGTAGTTCCAGAACAAAGGGTGGATAGCTGAAATGCAGAGCAACCCAGCGGTGGCACATTCTCTTCTGTAGACGCGAGAGCTTGGGTAGAGCTTTGGTAACAAGCTCACTAAAGCACCTTAGTGTGTAGAGTCTATGTTTTGTGCTCTTTGTTTTCCATTCTAGGTCTTGTATTTCTATGTTGGCCAGAGTGGTTCCCAGTCAGAGGAAACGAGTGTCACCTGTTGCTGGTTGTCTCTGATTGGGAACCATATTGAAACAGTCTGTTTTCCCTCAGTGTTTGTGGGATCTTGTTCCATGTTCCTAGTAGGTTTTGTTAGTCTAAGGACGTCACGTATCGTTTGTTGTTTTGGTTTCGTGTTAGAAACAGTTAAAAAATAAAAGTATGTTCGCATTCAACGCTGCGCATTGGTCCTCTGTTCTCGACGAACGTGACAGAAGATCCCACCAACACTGAGTGAAAACAGACTGTTTAAATATGGTTCCCAGTCAGAGGAAACGAGTGTCAGCTGTTGCTGGTTGTCTCTGATTGGGAACCATATTTAAACAGTCTGTTTTCCCTCAGTGTTTGTGGGATCTTGTTCCGTGTTCCTAGTAGGTTTTGGTTGCCTAAGGACGTCACGTATCGTTTGTTGTTTTGTTTCGTGTTGGAATCAGTAAAATAAAAGTGTGTTCGCATTCAACGCTGCGCATTGGTCCTCTGTTCCCGACGACCGTGACAGAAGATCCCACCTAAACTGGACCAAGCAGCGTGTCCAGGAGCCATCGCCAGGGGAATCGCCAGCAGATCTCCGTGGCAACCTCGACTTGGTCAAGCCTAGTGAAGAGCAGAGAGGGTGGACTTGGGAACAGTGGAGGAAGAGTGTTACGGATACAGGTATCCTGTGTCTTGTTGTTGTTTCCTCTCCTTCTGCCCTAATAACAGGTGTCCCGGATATTCCTGATTGGTGGTCGTTGAGGTGTCTGCTGATAGCTAAGGTGGACCAATCAGTGAACATTCCTCTGGATTGCACCACCTGTTGCTGGTTTTTTCAATCACTTACCAATGTATATAAACCGATCAGTTGTGTTTGTTGAAGAAGGGAGAGACTATTGCCGTATGTGAGTATGGACACTGTGATGTCCTGTTTTTTGTTAACTCACTAAGTTGCTGGTTATTCTGTTTGATAACTTTGTGTGTTTTTTGGGAAAAGGGGAAGAAACACTTGTTAGACCTGAGTGGACCACCCACTGTATTTTTTTGTACATTATTGTTTCATTTCTTGGGTCCTGCTCAGCCCTTCTTCCCAAACATTTACCGTGTGTTCAGCAATAAACATTTTATGTTTGACGGTAGTTTACGGTTGTCGTGTAGTTTTTCGTTCTCACTGTTCCACGTCATCCCACTAATTTGCATGAATTATGTTACGGGCCTCATGTCCATCCACCTAGACGTATAAAGCCACGGGGTTCGTAACATAAAGTGGGGGCTCATCCGGGATCTATCTCCTTGATACTCATGCAAATTAGTTGGTGTCTGGTTCAGTGTTGAGCTTGGCAGCTGTAACTACCAGTTTTTTTTTGTGTGTTCAGTATTTGACGGCTCGTGTTGCTAGTTTAGCATGGCTACTTTTGAGTTGGATGCATTTTTGGAAAACCCTACATGGGAGGTTTTTGAGAGTTGCCGTAGAGTGGATCTACAGGTTTTGGCTGACCACTTTTCTGTACCCATATCAAAGGTTTTAGTGAAAGCCGAAGTGAGGAAAGTAGTGTTAGAAGTATTGTTGAACAAGCGAGTGCTTGAGTTACCACCGCCTGAGTCTGCTGCTCCTGTAGGGGATGTGGTTGCTGCTCCGGTAAGCCCATCAGTGTCTGAGGACGAGGCTAAGGCTCCAGCCACATTGCCCCGTTATGACCCACTCTCCCCACTGACTGACAGTGATGCCAGGATGGATGTCCGCTCGACACGGCTCCAAATGGAGGCGGAAGAGCGAGCACAGATCAGGCAAGACAAGATGGAAATGCGTAGGCTTGATCAAGAACTGGAAACGCGTAGGCTTGATCTAGAACTGGAAAGGCGTAGGCTTGATCAAGAACTGGAGATGCGTAAACTGGAACTGGAGGCAGAAACAGCAAGGTTAGTCTCTGCGCATACTGTGTCTTCTAGTGAGCCGACCTCACCAGCTGTGTCGTCTGCTACTTTTGATATTAGTAGACAGATCACCTTGGTACCTGTGTTTAGGGAGTCAGAGGTTTATTCCTCTTTCAGTGTTTTTGAACGTATAGCGGTAGCATTGAAATGGCCCGAAGAGGTATGGTGCCTATTACTTCAGTGTAAATTAACAGGTAAAGCCCAAGAGGTTCTGTCAGCACTACCTCTTGAAGACAGCTTAAATTATGACGTGGTCAAAGCTACTGTTCTTCGTGCCTATGAGCTTGTTCCTGAGGCATATCGACAGAGATTTAGGTCTCATAAAAAGGCTTCTACTCAGACTTATGTGGAGTTTGCTAGAGACAAAGGAAATCTGTTTGACAAATGGCACAGCGCTAGTAAGGTAACTGATTTTAACTCTCTACGGGAGTTAATCTTGTTAGAAGAGTTTAAAAATTGCTTACCCGAACGCATTGTAGTTTATCTGAACGAACAGAAAGTATCCTCACTGTCGGAAGCGTCTGTATTGGCAGACGAATTTGTGTTGACGCATAAGAGCGTGTTTTCGGCTCGTACGGAGAGCAGGTCTGCAGAGTTGCTAACTTTTAGTCCTAGTCGACCAGCAGTACATCCAGCACGCCCAAAAGATGTGCGTCAATGTTTCTATTGTCATAAGGTGGGACATATGATTAATGATTGCTTTCTGCTAAAACGCAAACAGGGGATGCCTCAGCACGCCAGCCCACCAACGGGTGTTGGGCTGATTCGTACGGTTGTAAGGCCAGAATCAAGACAGAGGCCTCATAGTGAATGTGGTTTGAAAGTCCCTGTCCCAGATCACAGTTATGAACCGTTCATTTTTGAGGGGTTTGTTTCTATATCAGGTGACGAAGCGTCTCAGCGTCCAGTTAGAATCCTCAGAGATACTGGTGCGGCGCAGTCGTTCATACTAGCTGATGTGTTGCCCTTGTCCAAAAATACATATTGTGGTTCCAATGTGTTAGTACAAGGAATTGAAATGGGATTCGTCCCCGTGCCGTTGCACTTTGTGAACGTACACTCTGAGTTAGTCAGTGGAGTGTTCAGAGTTGGAGTACGTCCTATGTTGCCAGTAAAAGGTGTGACATTTATAATGGGCAACGATATTGCCGGAGGAAAGGTGATACCCGTATTGGAGGTATTGGATAAAAGTGACCAGTCTCTCTCTGAAGAGCTGGCACAGGGTTATCCAGATGTGTTCCCCGCTTGTGCTGTCACACGTGCTCAAGCACGACAAGTGGGTGATGTGATAGATTTGTCGAACACGATTCTATTCAGAGAGTGTGACCCAGAGGATAGTTCGGGTGCTACGTCTGGTAAGCTGGTGCAGTCTGACCAACAGTCCAGAGAAAGGAAGAAGGATGTGGAACTTGTCGCTGAGGCAATACAGTTACCACTTACTCATGAGCAGCTGATCGCTAACCAAAAGGTTGACATTAGCCTGGCTAAATGTTTTTCTAGTGTTGTCTCAGAGGAGGAGCTAAAGAAGAAAAACATGGTATACTTCATTGAAGGTAATCTCCTCATGCGTAAATGGACATCCCATGTTGACGCTGGCGGAGATTGGAATGCTGTTTACCAAATAGTGATTCCTACAGCCTTTCGACAAAATGTTTTATCCCTCGCTCATGATCACCAGTGGTCCGGACATCTGGGAGTCACCAAGACTTATGATCGAGTTTTGCGACATTTCTTTTGGCCTGGTTTAAAACAAGATGTGGCTCAGTTCTGTCGGACTTGCCACACCTGTCAAGTGGCTGGGAAACCGAACCAGGTTATTTCCCCCGCGCCTCTTTGTCCCATACCGGCCATAGGTGAACCGTTCGAACATGTGATGGTTGATTGTGTGGGACCATTGCCAGAGACAGGGTCTGGTAACCAGTTTGTGTTGACGGTTGTGTGTGTGGTCGCCAGGTACCCAGAGGCCATTCCTCTACAATTTGGAGATCTGCCACAAAAAGGGGTTGGATAATGTGTTGGCAGATGCTTTGTCTCGTGTTTAATGATCTAGGTTTTTTTTTTTTGTTATCCCGGTAGGATTATTTTTGAATTTTGGGTATTGTGATTGTACGCGTGTCGCAAACCATTGTGGTTTGCTCTTTTAAGGGTGGGAGTGTTACGGATACAGGTATCCTGTGTCTTGTTGTTTCCTCTCCTTCTGCCCTAATAACAGGTGTCCTGGATGTTCCTGATTGGTGGTCGTTGAGGTGTCTGCTGATAGCTAAGGTGGACCAATCAGTGAACATTCCTCTGGATTGCACCACCTGTTGCTGGTTTTTTCAATCACTTACCAATGTATATAAACCGATCAGTTGTGTTTGTTGAAGAAGGGAGAGACTATTGCCGTATGTGAGTATGGACACTGTGATGTCCTGTTTTTTGTTAACTCACTAAGTTGCTGGTTATTCTGTTTGATAACTTTGTGTGTTTTTTGGGAAAAGGGGAAGAAACACTTGTTAGACCTGAGTGGACCACCCACTGTATTTTTTTGTACATTATTGTTTCATTTCTTGGGTCCTGCTCAGCCCTTCTTCCCAAACATTTACCGTGTGTTCACCAATAAACATTTTATGTTTGACGGTAGTTTACGGTTGTCGTGTAGTTTTTCGTTCTCACTGTTCCACGTCATCCCACTAATTTGCATGAATTATGTTACGGGCCTCATGTCCATCCACCTAGACGTATAAAGCCACGGGGTTCGTAACATAAAGTCTCGACTGGGTCAAGCCAAATGAAGAGCAGAATGGTTGGAGTTGGAAGCAGAAGAGCGAGAGTTGGGCGAGAACCATAGAGGCCTGGCCCATGGGGAGGAGAGACCCCAATACCGGATCCGCCGCCAAGGCGGAGTGCCCACCCGGTCCCTCCCCTGTGGTGTTATGTTGGCGCGGGGTACTGTCACGCCCTGGCTCTAGGGACTCTTTTATGTTGAGACAGGGTGTGTAGAGTCTATGTTTTGTGCTCTTTGTTTTCCATTCTAGGTCTTGTATTTCAATGTTGGCCAGAGTGGTTCCCAGTCAGAGGAAATGAGTGTCAGCTGTTGCTGGTTGTTTCTGATTGGGAACCATATTTAAACAGTCTGTTTTCCCTCAGTGTTTGTGGGATCTTGTTCCATGTTCCTAGTAGGTTTTGTTAGTCTAAGGACGTCACGTATCATTTGTTGTTTTGGTTTCGTGTTAGAAACAGTTAAAAAATAAAAGTGTGTTCGCATTCAACGCTGCGCATTGGTCCTCTGTTCTCGACGAACGTGACAATCCTTTCAACAAGGGATACAGACACACACACACACTGGTCAGACCCACCATCTGGTTCATCTTTGCAAAATGTGAACCAGCTGCATCAGCCTCTCCCAAAGTTGCCTGTAAAGTTGATTCACAGTCACATTGTAAGGCACTACGGTGTTAGCCATTATAAATCCTCCAGAGAGCTCAGATAAGCAGCATGGTGTCCACTACAAGCACGCCTGTTGTTCTGTCCTTTTTATCTCTCTGCAAATGGAAGGCCGTATTTAGCGCCTTAGACAGAGGGTAGCGGCGGCCAGCTCAATGCTAGCACCTCTCCCTCAATCTCCCCCTGACATCTACATGTGTGTGCTGGTGGTTGTTCCATAGGGGTTCCATACCAATCCCACACAAGGTAGTTCCAGAACAAAGGGTGGATAGCTGAAATGCAGAGCAACCCAGCGGTGGCACATTCTCTTCTGTAGAAGCGAGAGCTTGGGTAGAGCTTTGGTAACAAGCTCACTAAAGCACCTTAGAGCCAGTCGCTAAATACACACATACAAGTGCGCACACACACACACACACACACACACACACTCTGCAGTGTTTTGATCCTTTGCTATGTTGCTGTGGTGGCGGGTTGGAAGGTTAACATAGGGAACGTTTGGCATCCAGGAGGACTTTCGATGGGACTTTGTCTGTCATTAAAGGCACCTTCATCTTATTCCATACCTCCTTGAGCCTTCACTCTGGCTGCTGTTCCGCAAAATGAGGAGCATTGGATGTGCAGTATGTGTGTTTACGTGCATGTGTGCACAAATGGGTCTATGCGTCTTTGCAATCAAGACATCAGTGTGTCTGTGCAGTTGTAGTGCAGAACAGGGCATAAAGTGTGACATAAAGTGATCTTAAGTGATCCCCCCCCACACATATATGTGAGTGTTTGGGGGGGGGGGGGCAAAGTGGAAGGGACGATGTAAAGACAGAAAAACTGATAAAGAAAGCTATAACAAGAGAGAGGGGAGGGATAGAAAGTACAACTAATGGCCATGAGAGGGTGAGTAGTGGTCTGAGATAAAAAAAGAGAGATAGAGTGTGTGTGTGTGTGTGTATGGGGGGTTCTCCTCCCTCTTCCTTGCCATTGTTGACCAAAAATAGAGGCTAAAAGGACTAAAGCAAGAGGACTCAGAGTCGGAAAAGCCATCGGTCTTTAGACCATTTGTTTAACAGACGAGTGGTTATTACATGCAGTAAATGATTGAGATATCAAACGGTACCGGTCCCCGCCCCCAGCCGTAACAAACAAACAAAAAACTAGCGAGAGCTGGGAGCGTGCTGAGGGAGACCTGGGCGCGCCGGGAGCCCGAGATCTCTTTGGTGCGTGGTTCCTTTGTCCCTGGGGGCTCCGCCCTGGGCGTGTGTGGGGGCCCAGGGTTGGTTACTGGGCGGTTACAGGGGAGGCATGATTGGTCCCTCCGCTGTTGTTGGACACGCCCTTTGTTTCAAACACGGGCGCGCTCTGTGCGTCATGGTTCCTGGTTCTGGGCCTCATGGCTAGGCGTATCCTGCTAGGCCCCAGTACATTTAATTTTTCTACACCATGCTCTGCTATTCATCATCAGGGAGGGGAAAACAGCGGTCCGAATCTGAAACCAGGCGGAGGATTAGACACGTTCACATGTAAAGGAGCTAAGTGTGGGGTCCTGTCCAAACCGATGGACACACAAAAAACACGCATTCATGTAGGGTGAGCTCTATAGACACAAATGATTTAAGATGTCACATCGCTGCGGTATGGACCGTTAGCGTGCTGTTTTGCTTCATCCAGTTGGAGTTGATGAGCTCTATCTATCCACATGTTTTTTCACTCTCTTATCCTCTTTTCTAGTCTCTGTCGTTCTCGCTCTCTCTCTGTCATCAGTGGTGATCACTGGCTGTTTATTCTGCTCTCCATGACATGATGATGAAATATGCAGTCTGAGTGAAAAAAAAACACAGAAGCTAACAGAAGCCTTGCGTCTGACATGAATGAATGTATCTTTGTGTTTATCTTGAGGATGTTTGAGTTGTAGCTAGATGATATGTCTCCCACATGTTCTGTAAATATTGCCTCCAGACACGTATAAAAACCCACAACACAATACAAAGTACACAGGAGGATCTGTGTGTCTGTGTGTATACTCGTGTGTGACCTTTAGTAACACATTTTTCACCGTTTGACGGTGTGACAGCTCCTTGTGTATTCTGCTTTGTGTGTGTGTGTGTGAGGGGGGGGGGGGGGGGGGGTGTTCTTTTTTTCTTCTTTCTTTTTGGACCAAATTGAAATATTGTTTCAATTTGTCTTTAAAATGTGTCAAAGTGTTTTGAATGTGCTATACAACTCACACTTACTCGTACTTCGGATCCAGCAGTTGTACTATGTTCTAACAGAACCTCTGGGGGGAGATGGCACAGGGCCTGGGCCAGAAACCAACGACTGAAGGGGCGCGGTTACACATTGTTTCCTGTTTCGTTAGAGCTCTTTTCCTGAAGAGAAACTGATTCGCGCAAGTAGACAAAGGTTTCAGAAGGGGATTTTAATAGCTGTATTTCTACAGGGCCCAGTCTACACAGTGTTGATTTGAAACCTTTGTTAGTACCCCCACTCACGCTCCACCCCAATGTTTTGTGAAGTGACACCCAAGAGACAGACCCCATCCAACACCAATCACCCCCCTCAAATCCTGTCTCATTCTCCTGAACCACACACACGGTCACATATACACATGCATGGAAATAGACATGCATACATATGCTACAGCATCCTTGTCACGCCCTGGCTCTAGGGACTCTTTTATGTTGAGACAGGGTGTGTAGAGTCTATGTTTTGTGCTCTTTGTTTTCCATTCTAGGTCTTGTATTTCTATGTTGGCCAGAGTGGTTCCCAGTCAGAGGAAACGAGTGTCAGCTGTTGCTGGTTGTCTCTGATTGGGAACCATATTTAAACAGTCTGTTTTCCCTCAGTGTTTGTGGGATCTTGTTCCATGTTCCTAGTAGGTTTTGTTAGTCTAAGGACATCACGTATCGTTTGTTGTTTTGGTTTCGTGTTAGAAACAGTTAAAAAATAAAAGTATGTTCGCATTCAACGCTGCGCATTGGTCCTCTGTTCTCGACGAACGTGACAGATGATCCCACCAACACTGAGGGAAAACAGACTGTTTAAATATGGTTCCCAGTCAGAGGAAACGAGTGTCAGCTGTTGCTGGTTGTCTCTGATTGGGAACCATATTTAAACAGTCTGTTTTCCCTCAGTGTTTGTGGGATCTTGTTCCTAGTAGGTTTTGGTTGCCTAAGGACGTCACGTATCGTTTGTTGTTTTGTTTCGTGTTGGAATCAGTAAAATAAAAGTGTTCGCATTCAACGCTGCGCATTGGTCCTCTGTTCCCGACGACCGTGACAGAAGATCCCACCTAAACTGGACCAAGCAGCGTGTCCAGGAGCCATCGCCAGGGGAATCGCCAGCAGATCTCCGTGGCAACCTCGACTTGGTCAAGCCTAGTGAAGAGCAGAGAGGGTGGACTTGGGAACAGTGGAGGAAGAGTGTTACGGATACAGGTATCCTGTGTCTTGTTGTTGTTTCCTCTCCTTCTGCCCTAATAACAGGTGTCCTGGATGTTCCTGATTGGTGGTCGTAAAGGTGTCTGCTGATAGCTAAGGTGGACCAATCAGTGAACATTCCTCTGGATTGCACCACCTGTTGCTGGTTTTTTCAATCACTTACCAATGTATATAAACCGATCAGTTGTGTTTGTTGAAGAAGGGAGAGACTATTGCCGTATGTGAGTATGGACACTGTGATGTCCTGTTTTTTGTTAACTCACTAAGTTGCTGGTTATTCTGTTTGATAACTTTGTGTGTTTTTTGGGAAAAGGGGAAGAAACACTTGTTAGACCTGAGTGGACCACCCACTGTATTTTTTTGTACATTATTGTTTCATTTCTTGGGTCCTGCTCAGCCCTTCTTCCCAAACATTTACCGTGTGTTCACCAATAAACATTTTATGTTTGACGGTAGTTTACGGTTGTCGTGTAGTTTTTCGTTCTCACTGTTCCACGTCATCCCACTAATTTGCGTGAATTATGTTACGGGCCTCATGTCCATCCACCTAGACGTATAAAGCCACGGGGTTCGTAACATAAAGTGGGGGCTCATCCGGGATCTATCTCCTTGATACTCATGCAAATTAGTTGGTGTCTGGTTCAGTGTTGAGCTTGGCAGCTGTAACTACCAGTTTTTTTTTGTGTGTTCAGTATTTGACGCCTCGTGTTGCTAGTTTAGCATGGCTACTTTTGAGTTGGATGCATTTTTGGAAAACCCTACATGGGAGGTTTTTGAGAGTTGCCGTAGAGTGGATCTACAGGTTTTGGCTGACCACTTTTCTGTACCCATATCAAAGGTTTTAGTGAAAGCCGAAGTGAGGAAAGTAGTGTTAGAAGTATTGTTGAACGAGCGAGTGCTTGAGTTACCACCGCCTGAGTCTGCTGCTCCTGTAGGGGATGTGGTTGCTGCTCCGGTAAGCCCATCAGTGTCTGAGGACGAGGCTAAGGCTCCAGCCACATTGCCCTGTTATGACCCACTCTCCCCACTGACTGACAGTGATGCCAGGATGGATGTCCGCTCGACACGGCTCCAAATGGAGGCGGAAGAGCGAGCACAGATCAGGCAAGACAAGATGGAAATGCGTAGGCTTGATCAAGAACTGGAAACGCGTAGGCTTGATCTAGAACTGGAAAGGCGTAGGCTTGATCAAGAACTGGAGATGCGTAAACTGGAACTGGAGGCAGAAACAGCGAGGTTAGTCTCTGCGCATACTGTGTCTTCTAGTGAGCCGACCTCACCAGCTGTGTCGTCTGCTACTTTTGATATTAGTAGACAGATCACCTTGGTACCTGTGTTTAGGGAGTCAGAGGTTGATTCCTCTTTCAGTGTTTTTGAACGTATAGCGGTAGCATTGAAATGGCCCGAAGAGGTATGGTGCCTATTACTTCAGTGTAAATTAACAGGTAAAGCCCAAGAGGTTCTGTCAGCACTACCTCTTGAAGACAGCTTAAATTATGACGTGGTCAAAGCTACTGTTCTTCGTGCCTATGAGCTTGTTCCTGAGGCATATCGACAGAGATTTAGGTCTCATAAAAAGGCTTCTACTCAGACTTATGTGGAGTTTGCTAGAGACAAAGGAAATCTGTTTGACAAATGGCACAGCGCTAGTAAGGTAACTGATTTTAACTCTCTACGGGAGTTAATCTTGTTAGAAGAGTTTAAAAATTGCTTACCCGAACGCATTGTAGTTTATCTGAACGAACAGAAAGTATCCTCACTGTCGGAAGCGTCTGTATTGGCAGACGAATTTGTGTTGACGCATAAGAGCGTGTTTTCGGCTCGTATGGAGAGCAGGTCTGCAGAGTTGCTAACTTTTAGTCCTAGTCGACCAGCAGTACATCCAGCACGCCCAAAAGATGTGCGTCAATGTTTCTATTGTCATAAGGTGGGACATATGATTAATGATTGCTTTCTGCTAAAACGCAAACAGGGGATGCCTCAGCACGCCAGGCCACCAACGGGTGTTGGGCTGATTCGTACGGTTGTAAGGCCAGAATCAAGACAGAGGCCTCATAGTGAATGTGGTTTGAAAGTCCCTGTCCCAGATCACAGTTATGAACCGTTCATTTTTGAGGGGTTTGTTTCTTTATCAGGTGACGAAGCGTCTCAGCGTCCAGTTAGAATCCTCAGAGATACTGGTGCGGCGCAGTCGTTCATACTAGCTGATGAGTTGCCCTTGTCCAAAAATACATATTGTGGTTCCAATGTGTTAGTACAAGGAATTGAAATGGGATTCGTCCCCGTGCCGTTGCACTTTGTGAACGTACACTCTGAGTTAGTCAGTGGAGTGTTCAGAGTTGGAGTACGTCCTATGTTGCCAGTAAAAGGTGTGACATTTATAATGGGCAACGATATTGCCGGAGGAAAGGTGATACCCGTATTGGAGGTATTGGATAAAAGTGACCAGTCTCTCTCTGAAGAGCTGGCACAGGGTTATCCAGATGTGTTCCCCGCTTGTGCTGTCACACGTGCTCAAGCACGACAAGTGGGTGATGTGATAGATTTGTCGAACACGATTCTATTCAGAGAGTGTGACCCAGAGGATAGTTCGGGTGCTACGTCTGGTAAGCTGGTGCAGTCTGACCAACAGTCCAGAGAAAGGAAGAAGGATGTGGAACTTGTCGCTGAGGCAATACAGTTACCACTTACTCATGAGCAGCTGATCGCTAACCAAAAGGTTGACATTAGCCTGGCTAAATGTTTTTCTAGTGTTGTCTCAGAGGAGGAGCTAAAGAAGAAAAACATGGTATACTTCATTGAAGGTAATCTCCTCATGCGTAAATGGACATCCCATGTTGACGCTGGCGGAGATTGGAATGCTGTTTACCAAATAGTGATTCCTACAGCCTTTCGACAAAATGTTTTATCCCTCGCTCATGATCACCAGTGGTCCGGACATCTGGGAGTCACCAAGACTTATGATCGAGTTTTGCGACATTTCTTTTGGCCTGGTTTAAAACAAGATGTGGCTCAGTTCTGTCGGACTTGCCACACCTGTCAAGTGGCTGGGAAACCGAACCAGGTTATTTCCCCCGCGCCTCTTTGTCCCATACCGGCCATAGGTGAACCGTTCGAACATGTGATGGTTGATTGTGTGGGACCATTGCCAGAGACAGGGTCTGGTAACCAGTTTGTGTTGACGGTTGTGTGTGTGGTCGCCAGGTACCCAGAGGCCATTCCTCTACAATTTGGAGATCTGCCACAAAAAGGGGTTGGATAATGTGTTGGCAGATGCTTTGTCTCGTGTTTAATGATCTAGGTTTTTTTTTTTTGTTATCCCGGTAGGATTATTTTTGAATTTTGGGTATTGTGATTGTACGCGTGTCGCAAACCATTGTGGTTTGCTCTTTTAAGGGTGGGAGTGTTACGGATACAGGTATCCTGTGTCTTGTTGTTTCCTCTCCTTCTGCCCTAATAACAGGTGTCCTGGATGTTCCTGATTGGTGGTCGTTGAGGTGTCTGCTGATAGCTAAGGTGGACCAATCAGTGAACATTCCTCTGGATTGCACCACCTGTTGCTGGTTTTTTCAATCACTTACCAATGTATATAAACCGATCAGTTGTGTTTGTTGAAGAAGGGAGAGACTATTGCCGTATGTGAGTATGGACACTGTGATGTCCTGTTTTTTGTTAACTCACTAAGTTGCTGGTTATTCTGTTTGATAACTTTGTGTGTTTTTTGGGAAAAGGGGAAGAAACACTTGTTAGACCTGAGTGGACCACCCACTGTATTTTTTTGTACATTATTGTTTCATTTCTTGGGTCCTGCTCAGCCCTTCTTCCCAAACATTTACCGTGTGTTCACCAATAAACATTTTATGTTTGACGGTAGTTTACGGTTGTCGTGTAGTTTTTCGTTCTCACTGTTCCACGTCATCCCACTAATTTGCATGAATTATGTTACGGGCCTCATGTCCATCCACCTAGACGTATAAAGCCACGGGGTTCGTAACATAAAGTCTCGACTGGGTCAAGCCAAATGAAGAGCAGAATGGTTGGAGTTGGAAGCAGAAGAGCGAGAGTTGGGCGAGAACCATAGAGGCCTGGCCCATGGGGAGGAGAGACCCCAATACCGGATCCGCCGCCAAGGCGGAGTGCCCACCCGGTCCCTCCCCTGTGGTGTTATGTTGGCGCGGGGTACTGTCACGCCCTGGCTCTAGGGACTCTTTTATGTTGAGACAGGGTGTGTAGAGTCTATGTTTTGTGCTCTTTGTTTTCCATTCTAGGTCTTGTATTTCAATGTTGGCCAGAGTGGTTCCCAGTCAGAGGAAATGAGTGTCAGCTGTTGCTGGTTGTTTCTGATTGGGAACCATATTTAAACAGTCTGTTTTCCCTCAGTGTTTGTGGGATCTTGTTCCATGTTCCTAGTAGGTTTTGTTAGTCTAAGGACGTCACGTATCATTTGTTGTTTTGGTTTCGTGTTAGAAACAGTTAAAAAATAAGTGTGTTCGCATTCAACGCTGCGCATTGGTCCTCTGTTCTCGACGAACGTGACAATCCTTTCAACAAGGGATACAGACACACACACACACACACACACTGGTCAGACCCACCATCTGGTTCATCTTTGCAAAATGTGAACCAGCTGCATCAGCCTCTCCCAAAGTTGCCTGTAAAGTTGATTCACAGTCACATTGTAAGGCACTACGGTGTTAGCCATTATAAATCCTCCAGAGAGCTCAGATAAGCAGCATGGTGTCCACTACAAGCACGCCTGTTGTTCTGTCCTTTTTATCTCTCTGCAAATGGAAGGCCGTATTTAGCGCCTTAGACAGAGGGTAGCGGCGGCCAGCTCAATGCTAGCACCTCTCCCTCAATCTCCCCCTGACATCTACATGTGTGTGCTGGTGGTTGTTCCATAGGGGTTCCATACCAATCCCACACAAGGTAGTTCCAGAACAAAGGGTGGATAGCTGAAATGCAGAGCAACCCAGCGGTGGCACATTCTCTTCTGTAGAAGCGAGAGCTTGGGTAGAGCTTTGGTAACAAGCTCACTAAAGCACCTTAGAGCCAGTCGCTAAATACACACATACAAGTGCGCACACACACACACACACACACACACACTCTGCAGTGTTTTGATCCTCTGCTATGTTGCTGTGGTGGCGGGTTGGAAGGTTAACATAGGGAACGTTTGGCATCCAGGAGGACTTTCGATGGGACTTTGTCTGTCATTAAAGGCACCTTCATCTTATTCCATACCTCCTTGAGCCTTCACTCTGGCTGCTGTTCCGCAAAATGAGGAGCATTGGATGTGCAGTATGTGTGTTTACGTGCATGTGTGCACACATGGGTCTATGCGTCTTTGCAATCAAGACATCAGTGTGTCTGTGCAGTTGTAGTGCAGAACAGGGCATAAAGTGTGACATAAAGTGATCTTAAGTGATCCCCCCCCACACATATATGTGAGTGTTTGGGGGGGGGGGGGGGGCAAAGTGGAAGGGACGATGTAAAGACAGAAAAACTGATAAAGAAAGCTATAACAAGAGAGAGGGGAGGGATAGAAAGTACAACTAATGGCCATGAGAGGGTGAGTAGTGGTCTGAGATAAAAAAAGAGAGATAGAGTGTGTGTGTGTGTGTGTGTATGGGGGGTTCTCCTCCCTCTTCCTTGCCATTGTTGACCAAAAATAGAGGCTAAAAGGACTAAAGCAAGAGGACTCAGAGTCGGAAAAGCCATCGGTCTTTAGACCATTTGTTTAACAGACGAGTGGTTATTACATGCAGTAAATGATTGAGATATCAAACGGTACCGGTCCCCGCCCCCAGCCGTAACAAACAAACAAAAAACTAGCGAGAGCTGGGAGCGTGCTGAGGGAGACCTGGGCGCGCCGGGAGCCCGAGATCTCTTTGGTGCGTGGTTCCTTTGTCCCTGGGGGCTCCGCCCTGGGCGTGTGTGGGGGCCCAGGGTTGGTTACTGGGCGGTTACAGGGGAGGCATGATTGGTCCCTCCGCTGTTGTTGGACACGCCCTTTGTTTCAAACACGGGCGCGCTCTGTGCGTCATGGTTCCTGGTTCTGGGCCTCATGGCTAGGCGTATCCTGCTAGGCCCCAGTACATTTAATTTTTCTACACCATGCTCTGCTATTCATCATCAGGGAGGGGAAAACAGCGGTCCGAATCTGAAACCAGGCGGAGGATTAGACACGTTCACATGTAAAGGAGCTAAGTGTGGGGTCCTGTCCAAACCGATGGACACACAAAAAACACGCATTCATGTAGGGTGAGCTCTATAGACACAAATGATTTAAGATGTCACATCGCTGCGGTATGGACCGTTAGCGTGCTGTTTTGCTTCATCCAGTTGGAGTTGATGAGCTCTATCTATCCACATGTTTTTTCACTCTCTTATCCTCTTTTCTAGTCTCTGTCGTTCTCGCTCTCTCTCTGTCATCAGTGGTGATCACTGGCTGTTTATTCTGCTCTCCATGACATGATGATGAAATATGCAGTCTGAGTGAAAAAAAAACACAGAAGCTAACAGAAGCCTTGCGTCTGACATGAATGAATGTATCTTTGTGTTTATCTTGAGGATGTTTGAGTTGTAGCTAGATGATATGTCTCCCACATGTTCTGTAAATATTGCCTCCAGACACGTTTAAAAACCCACAACACAATACAAAGTACACAGGAGGATCTGTGTGTCTGTGTGTATACTCGTGTGTGACCTTTAGTAACACATTTTTCACCGTTTGACGGTGTGACAGCTCCTTGTGTATTCTGCTTTGTGTGTGTGTGTGTGTGAGGTGGGGGGGGGGGGGGTGTTCTTTTTTTCTTCTTTCTTTTTGGACCAAATTGAAATATTGTGTCAAAGTGTTTTGAATGTGCTATACAACTCACACTTACTCGTACTTCGGATCCAGCAGTTGTACTATGTTCTAACAGAACCTCTGGGGGGAGATGGCACAGGGCCTGGGCCAGAAACCAACGACTGAAGGGGCGCGGTTACACATTGTTTCCTGTTTCGTTAGAGCTCTTTTCCTGAAGAGAAACTGATTCGCGCAAGTAGACAAAGGTTTCAGAAGGGGATTTTAATAGCTGTATTTCTACAGGGCCCAGTCTACACAGTGTTGATTTGAAACCTTGGTTAGTACCCCCACTCACGCTCCACCCCAATGTTTTGTGAAGTGACACCCAAGAGACAGACCCCATCCAACACCAATCACCCCCCTCAAATCCTGTCTCATTCTCCTGAACCACACACACGGTCACATATACACATGCATGGAAATAGACATGCATACATATGCTACAGCATCCTATCAACAAGGGATACAGACACACACACACACACACACTGGTCAGACCCACCATCTGGTTCATCTTTGCAAAATGTGAACCAGCTGCATCAGCCTCTCCCAAAGTTGCCTGTAAAGTTGATTCACAGTCACATTGTAAGGCACTACGGTGTTAGCCATTATAAATCCTCCAGAGAGCTCAGATAAGCAGCATGGTGTCCACTACAAGCACGCCTGTTGTTCTGTCCTTTTTATCTCTCTGCAGCTGCAAATGGAAGGCCGTATTTAGCGCCTTAGACAGAGGGTAGCGGCATCCAGCTCAATGCTAGCACCTCTCCCTCAATCTCCCCCTGACATCTACATGTGTGTGCTGATGGTTGTTCCATAGGGGTTCCATACCAATCCCACACAAGGTAGTTCCAGAACAAAGGGCGGATAGCTTTTTTTAACCCACATTCAAAGAGTTTTACGGCACAAAAGAACATTGAAACCACGTCTCGGGCACTCTTTCTCTTTTTAACTGAAAAGGATGAGCCGTGTGCCTTCCACCGCTATCACTATCTCCACAGCCTAGAAAATTCGCAATTGTAAAAAAGATATTCTGTTAAATAGTTCACAGAGTATTGGGATCTATAAACCTGTACAGTACTTTCACGACAACAGGCTGTTTACAACTTGCAGTGAAGTGGTCTTTTCCAATGACTAATGAACCATAACTGAACTATATAAAGGGAACCGTTCTCTAATCTAGTGGTCTGTTCAACCAAAGCGTTCTTGAGGGTGATTCTTTAATGTTGTATTTACTATTATTCTATCTTCAACATGCTGTGGTTTCATTCTCTCCTCGTTCCAGTTGCTTGGTTGTCATGTTATTGAAACAGTTCAACTAAACGTTCACAATGTAAATGAACCAACCTGGTACTGACAGAAGGAAAGCTAGAAATCCTCTTGCTGCTGATCTTAAATTCATAGTGAGTCCTCTCTTCTCTCACTCTGTAGTTCTGGGCAGATTTTTAAAGACACCTGCAGGTAAAAACAATATATACTTAAAAAGGTAATGCAAGTAGAAATACATCAGTTTTTAATCCACAACAATGTATTCCACAACTCTATGAATTATGTTTGGTAAGCATTGAAATAAAAGTCAAGAAAATACAACCTGTTACGGTAGCAGGTAAAGCTGGTATTTCATCTAGTCTGTGGTTCCAGTTCATCATGCACTTTAGTTCGGTTGAACAAAAACCACAAAAAAAGACTTCCTCTTCACACCATGGTTAGCAGCAGAATGAACAGAAGCCTGGTAACTACTGGGCTTAGAACATAGAATCACCTTTTTAGACCTCAATGAAACATGAAGTATCTTCATGTTTCATTTTTTGCAATTGTATTGAATTTATTATTATTATTTTCTCCTTCTGCTCCTAACTCGCACACACAAACACATGCACACACATACACAGACACACACACACACACACACACACACACACACACACACACACACACACACACACACACACACACACACACACACACACACACACACACACACACACACATACACACACAAACACACACACACACCATAGTGTTGCATAGTTTCACATTTAGTCATGTCTGGTTACTTATGTGGCTTACCTCATTCTATCCCCATGATGTGGGACAGCACAACTCTAGAGAGAAGAACAGTCATGTGTTCACTAGTGAAATGATTATCTTTGATTTACCTCAACTCTGGAGAGAATAACACTCATGTGTTCACTAATGAATACAGATGATTCCTTGGAGACATCATGTGATGGTTCCTAACAACCCATAGCAAAGTACAATTCAAGATGAGATCTCCTTTAAATCACTTTAACATCTCCTTGTCAAAATGAGCGCGAGTCAAGGCCAAAGAGAGATTTAGTGCATTTTCTCATTCATCTCAATTGTCACTTCCGAGAAATAACCAAGGTTCAGTCTCACAGTGATCTGTGTGAGTTCTCTACATTTTCTTACAGGTGTCTCATGTCTAGAGTCTCAGCTATGAAACTAAATGAGAGTAGTGCAAGCTCTCAAATTAGTCTCAATACGACACCCACAATTGGATGCACTACCTACATTTTGTCTCAGTTAATCACATACAAATCTCAGCGCCACTTTCACCTAATCTTATCTGATACTCTTAAAGGGAAACAATTCAACAGATATGGCATAATGAAAATCAAAAATAATTGGTGTGGTTCATTACATTATAAATTTAATGATGACTAATGTTGACACAATTCATATATTATTTCCACGTCTTTAATAAGATGTAATATATGTGTTTTATTCACATTTCACGTTAATAGTGATCAACTTAGATTTTGTCCCTAGCTCATTCCTAGCATCACAGCGATATTGTCCAGAGTTTGAAGACAGGATGTTTCTAAAGATGAGCTGTTGTCTCTGGTTCATGGCTCTGGAGGAACCATCTGTATTAACCTTGAACCAGGTGTAGTTAGCTGCTGGGTTGGCATCACTGCTGCAGCTCAGAGTCACTGAACTGCCCTCCTCTATTTCACCAGAGGGACTCACGGTCACTGAGGGGGTCTTTGGAGCGTCTGTTAACAGTTACATTTGATTAATTATATAAAATACCAGCAGTTTGGGTCCATCATAGTAAATCTACATGTAGTTCTTTACCCTAAAAGGTCCATTACATCTGGTATCATATCAGTGTACTGGGGAGTGGACTTACACACTAAAGGAGAGTGGAGATCGTATCCTCTAACAGCACATGAAAAGCTGTCTTCAGACTGAATGTAGTCCCTGTAGTTCACTCCCTGTCCTACATTCTGTCCATTCCTGAACCAGATGTAGGGAGGGTCACCAGCTAGACCACACATACTGTGACACTCCAGCTCTGTCCAGGTAGGATAGGTAGGCTGAGGAAAGGACACCTTCACCTGGAGATCTGGGTGTAAGAACAAGTTACACACAATTATAAAGAATAATGAAGATAACGCACAACACAAACCTTCTAGAACATCCACACACATGCACACACACACATGTACGTACACTCTCACTCCTGCGAACACACACACACACACAAAACACAAGCACACACACAAACACACACACATATACCAGACTCATCATAGTTTACCTGTAACAGATAGCTTCACTCCAGGGTCACCAGTATATTCCCCATCTGGTTGGTTTGTGGGGAATCTAAACTTGTAGACAGCAGAGTCACTCGTTCTCAGGTCTTTGATTCTCAGGGTACATGTTCCATAACATCTGGACCCGGTACAGCTGACCTGTCCACAGCTGTATTCAACACGACCTGTATAGTCTGTATCACTTAGATCAACAGGCTGATGGTGGTCTCCTTTAGTAAACCACAGTGTTGTGACTGTGGTAGGGGGGTACTGTACGTTGGCAAGGTATTCATAAGTCCAGAATGTCAACCATTGCTCCTCTTAAAGCGCAGACATTACTAGGTGAGTAAGTAACTGTCCAATCATCATTACTCTGAAGCGCTGTGAAAAAACAAACACATCTCATTGAGAATGAACACAGAGGTTCAGCTGATGAAAAGATCAGAAGATACATAAAGAGATGGAGGCTGGTGGGTGGAGATGAAACTACAGATACATGATAGCCACTGAGCTGTAAGAGGAACCTTCCAGAACATCATGTGACACCAGTGGCGTAGCCAAGGGATTCATATTTTCAATTCAGTCCATTTTTATTTGAATCAAAATGAAGATTGGGTTATTAAGTTAAAACTGCATTTTTATAGTTTGCAATTGCAACAGGTTATGTCGTTCTTTGAAATTAAGCCTTGAAAACTTTAAAATAAGGTACATTATTTAACCATTAATTAACATTAGTTCATGCAGTAATAAGCATACACTAACAGTTAATTACGGTAGTGTAGGTTGCTAGGCTGTGTAGTCTCTGTAGGCCTCTGCCCTGTAGTCTATGTGCTTCTTTTGTGGCCATGTGACCATAAGCTTTGTAATTACTTCGATGTGGAGACAAGGAATGTAGAGCAGAGGAGGTGAGGAGAGGAGACAAGGAAAGGATTGGAGACAAGGATAGGTAAGGGGGATTTAGGAGTAGTGGTGAGGAGACAAGGTAAGGAGAGGAGAAGAGTGAAGACAAGGAAGAGAGGAGAGGAGACAAACAGAGGAGAGCAGACAAGGAGAGGAGAGGAGAGGAGAGGAGAGAAGACAAGGAGAGTAAACAAGGAGAGGAGAGAAGAGAAGAGAGGAGAGAGGATAGGAGAAGGCATGCAGTGTCTACCATATCACTGAATCAGAATGTCAACATTGCAGCAGAAGATTGATATGCCATGTCTAAATCATCATCAATAGAATAAATGGGGGAAAACATTAGATTTCAACATCTATCTTTTTCAAAAAGTAACTAAATTAACCCTTTCATCTTGTAAATAGTTCAGGTTTTCCTAGCAACCAGGAAATGGCCAAAAAAACTCAAATACAAATATTTATTCTGTAAAATAATTCACAAGAGTATTGTGATCTAAAAACCCGTACAGTACTTTCACTACAAGAGGCTGTATACAACTTGCAGGGAAGTGGTCCTTTCTAATGACTAATGAACCATAACTGAACCATATAAAGGGAACCGTTCTCTATTCTAGTGGTCTGTTCAACCAAACACAGCGTTCTAGAGGGTGATTCTTTAATGTTGTATTTACTATTTTTATATCTTCATCATGCTGTGGTTTCACCCTCTCCTCGTTCCAGTTGCTTCGTTGTCATGTTATTGAAACAGTTCAACTAAATGTTCACACTGTAAATGAACCAACCTGGTACTGACAGAAGGAAAGCTAGAAATCCTCTTGCTGCTGATCTTAAATTCATAGTGAGTCCTCTCCTCTCTCACTCTGTTGTTCTGGGGAGATATTTAAATACACCTGCAAGTAAAAAGTATAATTTAAAAGGTCATGCAAGTAGAAATACATCAGTTTTTAATCCACATTAATGTAATCCACAACTCTATGAATTACTTTTCACACAAAGAAGTAAACGCCTTCACAAGTTTTGGCTTTTGATTTTGGATATACCGGGCTGGAACCCTGCACTGTATAGCATGCACTCCTAGCCTATGGGGTCACCTCTGCTTCACCAGTACTGTGCAGCATGCACTCCTCACTACATGTAGCCTATGGGGTCACCTCTGCTTCACCAGTACTGTGCAGCATGCACTCCTCACTACATGTAGCCTATGGGGTCACCTCTGCTTCACCAGTACTGTGCAGCATGCACTCCTCACTACATGTAGCCTATGGGGTCACCTCTGCTTCACCAGTACTGTGCAGCATGCACTCCTCACTACATGTAGCCTATGGGGTCACCTCTGCTTCACCAGTACTGTGCAGCATGCACTCCTCACTACATGTAGCCTATGGGGTCACCTCTGCTTCACCAGTACAGCTGCTTTGGGGATTCTTACTTCTTAGGAATTTCTAACTTTTCATTATTCTGATGACCAATTTAGTTTGATCTGATATATTATGAATGAAATGTAAACAACATCCTATCCAAACTATATGTATGAAAGGAGGGTTGGGATTCTTTCGGTTGTATCATTTCAAAATCTAGCTTACTCTGGCTGGTTTCTTCATAGCTGCCTACCCTAGCTTTAAGGGAGAGTAATGAAAAGTTGAACTTGAACTGGTTGGTAATTCATGAACCGTAAGAATCCCCAAAGCAGCAGTACTGGTGAAGCAGAGGTGACCCCATACTCAGTCTATTATACATTTAGTTAGGAGTGCAGCAACCCACGATAATTTGGCAACAACAAATCCAACCACAAAGAATTTCATGCGAATTTCATGTTTTGCCTCAGACACACCCACATTGGTGAGTCACATGGTCTATGCACTACACTATAAAACTCAGTGTGACTGATTTTGCAGATTACACTCCAGTCACTAAATTAATGATTGGTCGCTTATAATCACAAATAATGGCCATGTGTGGACTTTCAAAAGCTTTTATTGCAGATAAGAAGACCCAGCAAGACTGTGATGTGGTGAGTGAAATATTTATTATATTCATAATTTTACATTGATAATAATAATAGTATACTTTATTATTAGCTTATAAGATGAAATACCTTCTCAATATGGGGACAGAGGCGGTGGGAAGAACCAATGAATAAATTCAAATAAAACATGCTTATAATCAAATAAAAAATATTAAACATAAACACTTTTTTATCGTTAAGCAGTTATAATGCTAGCCCAATCTCATTCCCCAGAATATGAAAACTTCAGAGGATCAACATTGTTATATGATAAAATGTGTTTAGATGTCATTGTCACAACTGCATTCTTTGTCAATATGATTACAAAGGTGAAGGAGGCTGCAGAGGTAAAAACGGCCAAAAATTATGCCGTTTTCACAGCCATATGCTACAAGAGCCAGGTGGTGGCGGGAACCAACCTCTTCATCAAGGTAGTCATCAGCGGCTGAAATAACGATGTGAAATGTAGATTTTAATTTGACCTCGTATTTAAATGTTACGTTATGTTATTTTCCTGAAGGTCCATGTGGGAGACGGTGATTGCATTCACCTTCGTGTCTTCGAGCCACTTCCCGGTTATGGAGGAGGGGTGTGACGCTGACAAGTGTTCAGGAGGGCAAGGCTCTCGATGATCCAATTATTTATTTTTAACCTACTGAAAAATGCAATTGGTCTTAAAGAAAAAAGTTACAAGTTTTGGCGCCAAATCAATGTCAGTGTTTGGGTTTTTGTAATCAATTTATCAGTATCTTGAATAAGTAAGATTGAATAAATAAGTCAGCTGAAAATCAATGTTTTGGTGCAATTTGCCATGGATTGTTAATAAAAATTGATGATAATAATAAACTGTTACAATTGGTGTTGATATTTGTTAAGGTTGATTTTATTTTTTACACATTTTACAAATATAAAATAATATACCCTAAGCCTCTACAGTACCTTGAAGGAACATGGAGAGGGCTCTGTCATGACACTCCCTTAACTCTCAAGATCTGAGAGTTGTTAACCGAGAGAGAGAGAGAGAAGAGGGAAAGATTTTGATAATAATCAACCCAAGAAACCCCCCCCCCCCCCCCCCCTCTCCGCTCCCTCCATCTCCACATTTCTCCACCACAGAGAAGTGTTGCATTCAGGGACCTGTGTGTGAATGTGATTGCATGCATATTATGCACTACCCATGTCCGGTTCTTTCCAGCAAGACAGATTAATCAGGTACAAGCAGCTCTAAACATGAGTTTCAGACTCGCTAAAAAGCCGGCTCAGGCACAGATACTTAGTTTAGTCATGAAGAGTTTGTAAATGGGTTCAATAGTTTCCCAAGACCACCAAATTAATAAAGGATGAAACTCAAATCTAAGTATCAGCTCATGATGTTGAATAACTACCTTTTCCATGTATACTGTATGTGAAGTACTTCAATCCTTTTGCCTGAGCAACATGCCAATAGAGGGTGTTCACTAAAGTAGGCCAACTTAAACCTGCCACCTATTTTACTTTTCTACTGCAGCTATTTCCGCCATTTAAAAAGATGTGAACTATGCCCCCACAGTGGGAACTGATAAAGCTATTACTACAACTCAAGCCACTAGAGGCTGCTGTGGGAAAACATAAAGCTGCTGTAAGGTGTGAAAGTTGCAGGGAGAGAAAGAGCACAAGAGTTTTCATGAGTCGTAACCATGGGGATAACACGCCCCCCTCCTTCGTAAAACTCTCAAGGCAAAACACAAGTTATGAAATGAAAGAGGCATTAACTAAATAAATGTGGCATTATGAAATAAATATGGCATTAAAAAAATAAAAGTGGCATTATGAAATAAATAAATGTGGCATTATGAAATAAATAAATGTGGCATTATAAAATAAAAGTGGCATTAAATAAATAAATGTGGGATTATGAAATAAATATGGCATTATGAAATAAAAGTGGCGTTATGAAATAAATGTGGCCTTAAATAAATAAATGTGCCATTCAATAAATAAATATGGCATTATATATATATATTATATATATATATATATATATATATATATATATATATATATATATATATATATAGGTGTGTGTGTATTAGCGTGTGTATTTATGTGTATGTGTGTGTGATTGTGTGTTGCTACAACAGACAGAGACACTGAGGCACCATAACTCAACTTAAACGCAGGGAGGAGGTCTGGTCACAATCCTTATGTGGAGTGGGACTTAGGTCACATTGTCTCAACACAAAAAGTAACTAAATTAACACTTTGATCTGCGAAATAATTCAGGTTTGCCCAGCAACCAGGAAATGGCCAACAAATCGCAATTGTAAAAAAGATATTCTGTTAAATAATTCACAGAGTATTGTGATCTAAAAACCTGTACAGTACTTTCACGACAACAGGCTGTTTACAACTTGCAGTGAAGTGGTCTTTTCCAATGACTAATGAACCATAACTGAACTATATAAAGGGAACCGTTCTCTACTCTAGTGGTCTGTTCAACCAAAGCGTTCTAGAGGGTGATTCTTTAATGTTGTATTTACTATTATGCTATCTTCAACATGCTGTGGTTTCACCCTCTCCTCGTTCCAGTTGCTTGGTTGTCATGTTATTAAAACAGTTCAACTAAACATTCACAATGTAAATGAACCAACTTGGTAGTGACAGAAGGAAAGCTAGAAATCCTCTTGCTGCTGATCTAAAATTCATAGTGAGTCCTCTCCTCTCTCACTCTGTAGTTCTGGGGAGATTTTTAAACACACCTGCAATATATACTTAAAAAGGTAATGCAAGTAGAAATACATCAGTTTTTAATCCACAACAATGTATTCCACAACTCTATGAATTACGTTTGGTAAGCATTGAAATAAAAGTCAAGAAAATACAACCTGTTACGGTAGAAGGTGAAGCTGGTCTGTCATCTAGTCTGTGGTTCCAGTTCATCATGAACTTTAGTTCGGTTGAACAAAAACCACAAAAAAAGACTTCCTCTTCACACCATGGTTAGCAGCAGAATGAACAGAAGCCTGGTAACTACTGGGCCTAGAACGTAGAATCACCTTTTTAGACCTCAATGAACGGTACAAAGTATCTTCATGTTTCATTCTTTGCAATTGTATTGAATTTATTATTATTATTCTCTCCTTCTGCTCCTAACTCGCACACACAAACACATGCACACACACACACACACACACACACACACACACACACACACACACACACACACACACACACACACACACACACACACACACACACACACACACACACACACACACACACACCATAGTGTTGCATAGTTTCACATTTAGTCATGTCTGGTTACTTATGTGGCTTACCTCATTCTATCCCCAGGATGTGGGACAGCACAACTCTAGAGAGAAGAACACTCATGTGTTCACTAGTGAAATTATTATCTTTGATTTACCTCAACTCTGGAGAGAATAACACTCATGTGTTCACTAGTGATTACAGATGGTTCCTTGGAGACATCATGTGATGATTCCTAACAACCCATAGCAAAGTAAAATTCAAGATGAGATCTCCTTTATATCACTGTAAAATCTCCTAGTCAAAATGACCACGAGGCAAGGCCAAAGAAAGATTTGGTGCATTTTCTCATTCATCTCAATTGTCACTCCCGAGAAATAACCAAGGTTCAGTCTCACAGTGATCTGTGTGAGTTCTCTACATTTTCTTACAGATGTCTCATGTCTAGAGTCTCAGCTATGAAACTAAATGAGAGTAGTGCAAGCTCTCAAATTAGTCTCAATACGACACCAACAATTGGATGCACTACCTACATTTTGTCTCAGTTAATCACATACAAATCTCAGCGCCACTTTCACCTTATCTTATCTGATACTCTTAAAGGGAAACAATTCATGCAAATCTGATGTACCAGATATATGGTTTATGTACATCAAGTATGCGTAACTTACAGAACCTTTAGTTCATTTCACACAGAAGTCACGTAACTCAATGTACGTGCCGATTTCCAACACCATTGAGTACTGAAGCCTAAAACCTCTCCAGTGTGTTTTGGAAATGAGCTTCTAAAACAATGCCAGGCATGGATGTCATGTCAACGAAAACAACTTTGCCCAATACATGCTCAAGACGAAACACAATTGTGTTGCCAGAGGTTTCCAACAGGGGCACAACATGAAAGCATGTGCCATTTGTTAAAGTCTCTTGATGAAAAATCTGCACTTTCAAATACAGTAGTAAGTGCCAAGTTGGCACCGGATTCCTCAGAGGTAAAGATGAACTCAATCTGCCCATATTATATACTGTTTTTTATTTTGCCTTTCCCGTAATGCATTGATGTGAGACCGTTTCTCTTAATCAGAATCAGAATCAGCGATTTTGCCAAGTAGGTTTTCACATAAAGGAATTTGTTTTGGTCTCGGTGGTGCGTAACAATACACATTAAACACGTATTGGGACAAGAAAGGCAAGAACAAGGTGACTAGTAACAATAATAATAACTAATAAATAATAGAGAGATGATAAATAGATAATAATAGAAGAGATGAGGTATTTATAAAGGGAGTGCAAGTAATAAGAACAATAATAACGGTAGTGCAAGTGACACATAGGATCAGTGCAATGAGACTGTATGTACGGTGTCCGTGGACTAGATACATGAGTGTTAATGGGGGACCAGAGACATGAGTGTTGGTGGGGGACCAGAGACATGAGTGCTGGTGGAGGACCAGAGACAAGAGTGTTGGTGGGGGACCAGATACATGAGTGTTGGTGGGGGACCAGATACATGAGTGTTGGTGGGGGACCAGATACATGAGTGTTGGTGGGGGACCAGAGACATGAGTGTTAGTGGGGGACCAGAGACATGAGTGTTGGTGGACCAGAGAAATTAGTGTTGGTGTCCGTGGGGGACCAGGGACATGAGTGTTAATGGGGGACCAGAGACATGAGTGTTGGTGGGGGACCAGAGACATGAGTGCTGGTGGAGGACCAGAGACAAGAGTGTTGGTGGGGGACCAGATACATGAGTGTTGGTGGGGGACCAGATACATGAGTGTTGGTGGGGGACCAGAGACATGTGTGTTGGTGGGGGACCAGAGACATGAGTGTTGGTGTCCGTGGGGGACCGGGTTCTTGTTGGTGAGGTGAACTGCTTTAGGAAAGAAGCTGTTGTTGTGGGGGGAGGTTTTGGTCTTGATGGACCGCAGCCTCCTGCCGGAGGGGAATGGATGGAAGAGTTTGTGATTAGGGTGGGAGGGGTCAGCCACAATCCTTCCTGCCCGCCGCAGGGCCCTGGAGGCATGCAGATCCTGGAGAGATGGCAGATTGCAGCCAATCACCCTGTCAGCGGTGTGAATGACACGCTGCAGTCTGACCTTGTCCTTTGTGGTGGCAGCAGCGTACCAGATGGTGATGGAGGAGGTGAGGATGGACTCCATGATGGCAGTGTAGAAGAGCACCATCATAGGTTAAGGCAGTTTGTACTTCCTCAGCTGTCGCAGGCAGTACATCCTCTGCTGGGCTTTCTTGATGGTGGAGCTGATGTTCAGCTCCCACTTGAGGTCATGGGTGATGATGATGCCCAGGAAGCGGAAGGACTCCACAGAGTCGACTGAGGAGTCACACAGGGTGATGGGGAAGAGATGAAGTCCACAACCATCTCCACTGTCATTAGAGCATTGAGCTCCAGGTTGTTTTGAACGCACCAGGACACCAGATGGTCAATCTCCCACCTGTAGGCAGACTCATCCCCACCAGAGATGAGCCCAATGAGGGTGGTGTTGTCTGCAAGCTTCAGGAGCTTGACTGACTGATGACTGGAGGTGCAGCTGTTTGTGTACAGGAAGAAGAGGGGGGAGAGGACAACGATTTGGGGGGGGGGGGGGTGCTGATGGTCCGGGTGTCAGAGACATGTTTACTCAACTTCACATACAGCTTCCTGTCTGACAGGAAGTTGGTGATCCACCTGCAGGTGGAGTCAGGCACGTGCAGCTGGGAGAGCTTGTCTTGCTTACTTGTGCCGTGTGAAATGTCATCACTTTCTTAGAATGAATGCGGTGACCAGCATGTTTTTCCATTGCAGAGAGGTGTATTGGCTCCAGTTGAAGTTCACTTAATGCTCTTATTAGGTTTGTTGTCGATAAATCATTGTTTTCCTTACAGAAACGATGGTCATTAGTCAACTGTGTGTAAAAGTCAGTTATGGTCTTAACTGGGAGGATTTTTTATTTATTTATATGAAACATGAAGATAAAAGTGCTTTACAGTTTGGTGATGTCTTCAACTGATTGTTGAGTGTTGATTATTGTTTTTACAGCTGACTACAGTGCAGAGTGTGTGGATGGGTTGGGTGAGGTTGCACACCTGTTTTGAGCATTGAGCAATCAATGAGCACAGGTTGAAACAACCATCACCTCACATTCGAGAGATCTCGAATGTAACATGAAACACTTGCTCTATGTATCATTGTACTCCAACACTCTGTATCCTGGTCATCGGGGGAGTCCAGTAAAAGACACCTGGGTGGGGTGTAGCAGCCCTCTAGGTGGTGTAAGCAACGGACATTGCTACATACAGTTAATTAATTTAACACCTAATTGGTTCTCATATATGTCGCTTGTGTTAGCTCCTCATATATAGCTTCAGTTGCACATTTAAGATAAATAAATCGGACAAGGAGGAGACGTTGGATGTACAATAATGTGACTTCTTGTTGGGCTCATCCTTGTCAGATTTGTCTCATGAAAGTCTCAGACTCTATACCTTTAAAATCAAAAGTCTCCCTGTAAACGCTGGAAATCAATGTTTTTGTATTGTTCTTCATCACAGTTACAGTCTCAAAGGGCTTTACAGGCCCGCATTATAGGAATGTAAATACTGGCTAAGCCTACTGAAAACTCAACCGTAAACATCTCCTTAATGTAAAGTGTGTTACGACTACCTCAGGCAAACTCATAAAACGAAAAGATCCCATTTGAATGACACAGAAGTAGAAAACAGCATTGTAGGCCTGCTTATGAACTACACAACACATCTCTTATTTAAAGCCACGTAAACCCCAAAATCAATTTATTCAGTTGAAAACAGTTCTGTTTGGGTCTCACAAAGAACATTTCTTTGTTATTAAAATGTAGATAGTTATTAAAAGGAGGAAATTCTATGTAAAATACAATATTGTTTTAGTGCAGCCTGGAGATGGCTAGGATGGTTAGCTAACCGACCCAGACAGGTATTGTCACTAAAGACCTCCCCTCACAGGTGCAGTAAATGCAGGTAACCAGCAGGTGGTACCGTTAAGACCTCCCCTAACAGGTGCAGTACATTCAGGTAACCAGCAGGTGGTAGCGATGAAGCAGAGCTGCATCCACCAAAGCAAGAGGCCCTGGATAAGAGCGGAAGTGGAACATACACAATCAAGTAAATAAGTAAAAAAAAAAATCAAGAATCAGCAGATCATGTATGAGCAGTTATGGCAAGTGTTCAGTCCAGTTAATTAAGCGCCATAGGAATGCGTAATGTCCTACTCAAACTAAATGGATGATACAATCTACCTAGTCCCACTATTTAAATCATGCTGCCGCAACTGGTTCAATCTCTGGGGTGTTTTTTGATGGTGCTGTACAACTCTGAGGTTTCTCCCGCCTCTGTCTGGTCCTGGTCCCTGAAAAGAAGACAGAACTTCAGTCACCCTGTAAAACAGACCCATTGGATTGATGAAGTCCCAAAACATAGAGTCTAGTTCCTCTTTAGAAACACCAAGAGAAGCTTACTCAGTGACAGCGTTGGGTCTTTTAATGTTGACCACAGAGTAAATGACTGCATTTGTCTGGTCTGATTGGACACGGGAGCCAGCCGAACAGCGAGGCACTTCCTGTTTCTCTGAGAGAGAGGTGCGGATGATGGCATAGTGCTGGTCATCCTGCTCTTCTATTGGTTCTCTCTGTGCTGCAGGAGCCAAGTGATTGGTCAGAGCTGAGACATTGTCATACACAGGACCAGGAAGCAGCTGATGGGGATTGAGCACAGAAGAGTACATTTAGAAAAAGCTTTACACTTCCTGAAGACAGTCTTGAAGGTCCTGTGTTTCTGGTTCATTTAGAGACCCTTAGTGGTGACTAGTGGTCCCACCATGCAGGCTGCTGTAGGCCTCACTTCAAGTCCTTCCTGCAAGGTTTCCTACAACTGTAGATATAGTAATACCTTTTCATCTTTCAACAATATATTCCATTGCTTCTTTAAAACAAGATTAGACATCAATAAGTCCATTCATCCATCTTCTATTTCTGCTCACTGGCAGATGTCTCACCAGATCCCACTTTGTCTTCAAGATGTCACCCCATTTCTCACCCTAAATCTCACCCTTTTAGCTAACATAAAAAACATTATACTGAAGGTTATATTCCCAGATGAACACACCATAACATAGTATCAGGTGCCATGGAAACACTGCCACAGAGAAAGCATACAAACAATACTCATGATCATGGAGCACTGGTTGGGTTGGTTTGATTCCAGGTTACAAAACATAAAACATCCCGGAGATTAGCGCTTGAAAGTATATCATATCAAATATCATTGATATACTTTCAATATAAAACAGGGCCAAGAATAGACCCCTGGGGGATCCCACAGGTCAAATCTGGCATCTGATACTATCTCTATTACCTTGCACACCATCATTTTTCTGTCGAAAAGGATTTAAACCACTATTTATGTGTCAATTAACCTTAAACATTTTAAGTTAATTAACAAAATGGTGCGGTCTACTGTATCAAAAGCCTTCTGTAGACCTAACAGGACCATTCCAGTGGAATTGCTTTGAGCAGTGGATTCAGTACTGTCCCCACTCAATCTACCAGGAAGTCCATCCAGGCCAGTGGCCTTGTTAAGGTTCATAGAGTGCAACAAGTTGGCAAGTTCATTATCAGCTGTTTCAACCAGTTCAAAGCTGTCTCTTCTGTCGTGGTAGAAAGTCTTAGTGATCGTGTTTACATCCAAAGCTAATAGGCAACAGGGAGACAAAGGGAAAACCACAGTAGTGAAGAAAGTGATAAGCCAACTTTGTAATGTGACACAGAATGCCATCAATGTTTAAACTGACATTTGTCAATTTTATCTGTATCTGCTTCAACACTTTCCATAGTTTTCATGGGCTGATTAAAATGTTCATTAACTGCATCTTTATGATATTCAGCTTTGGCATAGCTTGGTTTTATATCTTGCCTGATTTATAAAAGTTTTGTACTGATTATAATCTTGTTACTTTTTCTAAAGTTTTAAATGTTGATAGAGAACTGCCTAAAATCTCACTGGTAATAAATTTTGCTGTCTGCTGTTAAAGCCTAATTTGTATGATCGGTCCTAGAGTGTCAAGCATGGATCCAAATGTTCTTTAAAAATAGCCCATCTACACTGTCACAGTCTAGTACACCTGACCGATCCTGCTCCATTAATGTGTGATTAAATCACTCTTTTGAGGAACTCTTCATGTAACACTTATGCAGTTGTTTCCCTGTTCCATCACACTTTCAGGATTTAAAGGGTGCAACCATTAATTCCAACGTTTAAAACACCTGACTGAAATATTATGTCTGTATCCAATACCATCATAACATCTAGAAATGATGCTGGATCGAAACACAGCTGTGTTGGCTCCTCAATCAGTTGATCTACCCAAACAACTGATTGAACTTCACAAGGGCAACTACCAGACAGCTTGTTGGAGTTTTCACATTTGTATGAAGATTGTGTGATGGAAAAATGACCTCAAGCCCTATTCCAAAGCTAACTCGCTTTAACTAGTTGGTTTGGTTTAGGCACTCAAGTTGTTGTGAGCACATTATAGTGTCCTATTTGTTTTCTTTTAATTATCTACCTCCTCACAGTTGCCTGTCCTTGCATTCCTGCATGGTGCTTTGTTCTATGAGAGAAACTCCAGAGCAAGTTCTCTCACCTATTATGTGCCTGTTGCCCTGACCGCACAGAAGACCCGCCATAAAATCTAGATGGCGCCATATATGATAAGATACGACCAGAGGTCTGGCTTTAGCTGTGCATTGAACCAGTTATAGATGGTACAGGACGCCATCTAGTGTTACGTTTAAATGATTGTTTGTTTTACCCTACAAAAGGCCCTCCTTCCTTTGCTCAGCGCGCTTTTTCTCGAGAACTCTGCCCAGTGTGGAGTTGCCTTTGAAACTGCGTCTTTTGTATGCTGCAGCGTATGAAATAAAATAACTACGGATATCCATTTGTCTTAGCCTTTTGAATCAGCCCAGCCACGAGTTGTATAATTTGCTACGACAATTTGGCGTCACGAACAGGATTCCGAGGTTGATCGTCGGAAGGAAGGACGGGACGGAGGGGAGAGTTGCACTCCACGGAAAACGTGTCTCTACCACAGAGCATTAAGTCGAGTGACGAGAGGACCACGTCCCTGATCTCCGGACGACTATCGCCACCGGGATCCAACGAACTCAAAACACAACTCACGGTGGGCTGTTTAGGTGGCTAACGCAATTAGTTTAATTTTTTTTTTTGATAAAGTCCTGTATCAGGGAATACAGTTGAAGGTCGGTCCTGTACCTGGGAAAACAGTTGAAAAAATATTTGCGGAACAATTTTAAGGCGTTGAAATATTATTTTGAAAGATTTAATATTATCATAACACGGTCATCCTGTACCAGAGGAAACAGTTGAAGAACAAATTATAAGGCGTTGTAGTATTATTTCGCATGATTTAATATTACAAGATAAGGTTATTATTAAACCAGTGGGAAAATAACGAAGCATTGCTTGATAAGGTTACTATTACGCCAGTGGAAAAATAGCGAAGCAGTGACATATTATCCTGAAAAGTTTTTATATCGTCTTCATAGTGTCACTCCTTTACTGGAGGAAACAGTAGAGAATTTTTATTTTTTTTATTTTTTTAGCAATTGAATAATAAATAAATAATTATCTGTGTAACAATTTAAAAGTGGTGAAATATTATCCGGACTAATATTATCTCACTAACGTTACTGTTGTGCGGGAAGAAACAACAGGGGATCATTACTAAATATCTATATAAAGCATGGGTAATAACAATGGTCAGCCGCGAGAGGCTTCAGGGAACATCGAGGAATTTATGGTATGAAAGTAGAATATTGGTATAAACATTGTTTTTCCCCAAGGGGGATGTTTCTCAGTAAATCAAATAAATAAATTAGATAATAAATTAGGGGCGGATTAGGACAAAGTAATGAAAAGACACTCAAAATTCAGAGAGCGAGAAAGAAAGTAGGGAAAGAAATGGTGAAGTACAGTGACCCATCCTTTGTTACTGCTCCTACGTTTCTGAAGGCACGCCCGGACCTCGACGCGTGTCCACCACCCACTGCCCAGGACCAGGCCCAACAACAACCACCACCCCACACCCCAGCCGGAGAACCATCTCAGCCCATCTACCCTCCCTTGGAATCTCTCCAACAGGCTGTAGTTCTTCCCAGACAGGGGGGAGCACACCCAGAAGCTAAAGGAAGAGAAGAGCAGCCGAAAAAAGGGGAGGAGCCCAAGGACAGAACATGTCCAACTCTCCTTGATGCAGACAGTCACAGGCTTAGGCCACAATCAAGGGGCCCAGCCTAAAGATCAAGACTGGCACTCCCGATATCAGCAGAGGGGGCCACCAAGAGACTCATATTATCCACAACGTGGAGGGCCTCACGGCGAGGACACCAGAGACTATCAAGGAACCGGCAGGAGAGACCAAAGGTGCTTTGTCTGTGGAGCCAGTGACCATTGGATGAGAGACTGCCCACAGCCAAAGAGGAACAGACAGGGAGACGGCTGGGGGAGGAGACGGAGACCAGAACAGGCTGATTGACTGGCAATCGGGTGGACATGCGGAGAGGCGATGGTGCGACCGGACGACAACGTTCCGAACGGCGGTAACAAACACCCACACGCACACCGCAATGAAGAACTGCTTGCTAAAACCACACACACACCCTAACCCACTGACAACACCCACTGACATGCATACACAGATTGTTAGAACGATAGAAAGGATTGAGGAAAGTAGCCGTGAGAGAGAGGGACCTAGGCAGGATATTAGATGAACATCCAGGGGTGAGTTAATATACAAAGTCCCTCTGCCATAAAAGATTGGGACAGATACCACCGCTACCGCTCGTCCACAGAAGTCCAGGGGTCAACCAGCGCTGGGGACTCTTCGGAGTTCAGGGAAATTCCCATCTCACTAAAGTGAGGAAGTGGGACCCGCCCTAATGGACCCTGAGGGAGCGCGGTGGTGGATGTACTGTCCAACAAACCTGATGAAGTCTTAGTTCATCCAATAGGTTCTGAGCAAAGGCCTATAACTATTGTCTATGTGTTTAGAGCTAGCTTGTTGGGCCCAAATGTCTGTCTGTGTGTTTATGTGTTGTGTATCTTGACACGAGTGCTAGACACTGGTTGGGTTGTAAGCTTGTAAACTGGGATGGTTAAATTAGACATGGAGGTTAACTACTAAAATAACAACACAGCCAATAAAAATAAAAACCTTCCTGAGGGACTACGAATCTAAATGATATTAAAAGTTATAAAATAATTTTTAGATAATAATTGAGCGATAAAAAACCGCAGATAAATTATTATGAACATTCAGTACTAAATTAACAAGGGTCCCAATGTTCAATGATATTGTCTGCAATGACCATACTAGGGGTTTGGGAAAGAAAGAAATTGGGGGGAGGAAAAGCCATGTGTGAGTGTGTGTGTGAGCCTGAGCCTGTCTTCTCGTGTTTTAGGGCCCTTGAGATAAGGGAGGCCACTCCCACACTCAGAGTGGTTGACTACACGAGAGAGGACTAGTCTCTGACTACAGATGACACAATAGGGTTGATAAGGATATGGCTTTTACTATGATTGCTTTCTATTACAATTACCTTTGTGTCTAACAATTACTAACTTGTTAAAAGTCAGCCAGATGATCATATTATGGCCAAATTCGTCTTTTACATTGTTTGTCTTCCTATGTTAACAGTTGCCATTCATGCATGATGCCTGCACGTCCCCAATTGCATGTTCTCCCACGACTTGACTCCACCACTACCATGGTAAACGACGTGACCGCGACCAGGGCCTCGACAATCCACCCTGACTTACGAGACGTACCCACACGACTGTGGGCGACCAGCAAATATTATGTTGGCTTAGCTAAACAAAATGCACACCCTGTTGTGGTTAAGCCTAGAATCACTTTAGTTACAGCGGGCTCTGCATTGTTACAGTATGTTGATGATCTGTTAGTTTGTTCCCCAACTAAGGACCAGTGTCGCAGTGATTCTCTGCGACTCTTGCACCACCTGGCGTCTGAGGGGCACAAAGTCAGCCTCTCGAAGCTTCAGTGGGTCTGCCAGGACGTTGTCTTCCTAGGCCACAACCTCACAATGGAGGGCACAGCCCTCTCATCCAAGCGTGTGGACGCTATTGCCAACATTCCACGGCCTGTAACTATGAAAACAAAGTCATGTCTTTTCTTGGTATGTGTTCTTCTTGCAGAACGTTCATTCCCAACTACTCACTCCTGGAGGGTCCCCTATAGATTATCGTCCAGGGAAAGGGACTCCGGGCTTCGGACCACGTTCTCTGGTCCGCGGACGCTGAACGTGCGTTTAGAGACCTCAAACTGGTGCTCCAGCGTGCCCCAACACTTGGCATTCCAGACCCAACGCGACCCTTCACCCAGACTGTGGATGAAAGAGGGGGCTGCATGACGTCAGTCCTCCTCCAACGACATGGGAACAGGTTACGCCCGGTTGCCTATTTCTCCTCGAAATTAGACCCCGTAGCAGCGGGGCTGCCCCATTGCTTACGAGCAGTGGCGGCTGCGGAGAAAGCTGTTCTGGCATCAAGAGACTTGGTGGGGTACGGCGACCTCACACTGCTTGTTCCACATGCGGTCTCTATGATCCTCTTAGAACAGAAAACGTCCCATTTATCTGCGGCACGATGGTTGAAATATCATACCATCCTCCTTGACCTGCCCAATATACATATTAGACGTTGCAATGTTCTCAATCCTGCACCCTGCTTCCTATTGAGGGAGAGGGCGAGCCACACCACTGTTTGGCTGAATTACAGTTGGTCTGTAAGCCGCGTCCTGATCTAGGGGAAGTTCCCCTTCCTAACCCCGACTATGTCTTCTACGTCGACGGCTCTGCCTCCAGACACCCGGAAACAGGTTTGGCGCGCGCAGGGTTTTCTGTGGTATCTGATTATGAGACGGTTTGTTCTGGCTCTCTCCCCTCTCAATACTCTGCGCAGGCTGCTGAACTCGTCTTCCTCGTCGAAGCCTGCCGTGCAGCAGCAGGCGTCTCTGTCACCATCTACACCGACTCCCAATATGCGTTCGGCGTCGTCCATGACTTCGGGGCCCTCTGGCGGCACGGGGGTTTCCTCACGTCCTCCGGCAAACATATTTTGCGCCATGACAAAATATCTGCGTTACTCGATGCCATTCTCCTGCCCACCCAGATTGCTGTTGTTAAATGCTCAGCACATACGTGCGGTACTGACACTGTGTCCCTGGGTAATGATAGGGCGGACGCAGAAGCTAAGGCCGCGGCTTCCCGACCTCCACCTGCTGACACCGCACTCGTTTCTACTCCGGTCAGTCATGTGGCAGCGTCCATCGCAGAGGTCCAGGACCTCTCCACATCCGACGAGCGTGCACGGTGGCACAAAAGGGGGGCGGTGTTTGTCGATGGCCATTGGAAAGGCCCTACAGGGAAGCCCTGCCTCCCGGTGGCCATGTTCCCCGCTTATGCTTAATTGACACATGGGCTTGACCACGTGTCAAAAGGGGGGATGATGATCTTATCCAACAGGATTGGTACACCATAGGGTTTTCTACATACGCACAAAAATCTTGCCAGGCATGCGTCATTTGTGCCAATCATAACATAGGCCGAGGACAGAGGATCGAATACGCAGCACACGACAGCCCAACACGCCCATTCGAACATGTCATGATGGATTTTGTCGAACAAGGACCATCGGAAGGCAAACGCTATTGCCTTGTGATGGTCGACATGTGGTCTAAATGGGTTGAAGCGTTCCCTGCCTCAAAGGCAACGGCAGGAGTAGTTGCAAAAGCACTACTAACGGAAATTGTGCCACGATGGGGCATTCCCGCAAAACTATCTAGCGACAACGGCTCACATTTCGTTAACCAGGCCATCAAAGAGATTGGCACCTACCTCGGCATCGATCTCAAATACCATTGCTCGTACCACCCACAGAGCGGTGGTGCAGTGGAACGTGAGAACGGAACATTAAAGGCAAAGCTCGCGAAAAGAGACAGGCCTACCCTGGACGAAGGCGCTCCCTCTTGCTTTGATGTACATGAGAATGAGAGTCAGAACAAGGACCAAACTCTCGCCCTTTGAAGTTTTGTTTGCTAACCCACCTCCTGTAGGTACAGCGGCACCAGGAAAGCGGGCGATTCCTTCCACTACACTGTGTGAAGATGAAATGTTACGATATTGTGTCTCCTTGTCTAATGCTCTCTCACAGGTACGGCTCCAAGTGAAAGCAGCGCTGCCCCAGAAAGCTGAGCACCCGCTGCATTCCATCCAGCCAGGAGACCTGGTAGTCATCAAGGATTTCAGACGGAAAACATGGAAATCACCACGATGGCTGGGACCCTTCCAAGTCCTCCTTACCACACACACGGCGGTGAAGGTGGGGGAGCGACAGTCATGGGTCCATGCCTCCCACTGCAAGAAGTACAAAGGAGCGGTCCAGACGCCCACACCAGCCCCTTAACAAAACTGATTTGCCCATGCACACACATTCCCGCACCCAACACAAAGAAGGTGTACGACGTGCTCTGCCTCCAAAATCATAAATTGACGCTAGTAGCCGTTCCAACAAGGACGGGCCTCTATCCTGCATCGGACAACAGGGATGAAGAATCACCTCCCTACACAGCACCTGACATCCAGTGGTTTTGCTGTGATCCGAAGTCAGGAGACCCATCACCAGTGCCTACCTGCCACATTGACTGTCCGATGGCTACAACATGCACCTGGTATAGAAAGGCCACGCCGGGACCATGGGCGTGGCTTATGGGTCTGACTATTATACTTCTTTGTTTATTTTGCTTGTTACAACGTATGAACCCCTCCATTCTACATCGTGCCCGTCGCTCAAACCCAGGCGGTAGTTTCGACAACCATGTGTATATAGATGGTATTGGTGCAGCCATCCTCGCCACGTGCGGTTGTTGTATTGTTCCCTGTGTTCACAGCCTCGTCATCCGCACCATCGAGCGCACAGTGAGCCAATTACCCTCTGCACCTCCGACGGCTCACACATTTGCCCAGCTTGAGTCCTTTCCTCTGTTGTCCACTACCTCGTCCCGTACCGACCGTCCACCTCCTTACACTTTCTCAGACTATGCCATCTCCCCTGATGATGACTTTGTTTAGAGTGTACGGTCCACTGGCTGTGCAAGCACATATCGCACCTTTTTCCCCATCAGTAAGGCGGGTTTAAAGTCCTGACCTTATGGGGTTTTTCAAGGAGCCATATGTGCGTCAACCAGCATTTTACTATCTTTTTGTTGTATGATTTTGTTTGATTGTACTGTACTGCGTTGTTTTTATTTTCTTCGTCATTTTTTCCTTTTGGTCGATCATATATGATCGAAAGGGGGGAATTGTGATGGAAAAATGACCTCAAGCCCTATTCCAAAGCTAACTCGCTTTAACTAGTTGGTTTGGTTTAGGCACTCAAGTTGTTGTGAGCACATTATAGTGTCCTATTTGTTTTCTTTTAATTATCTACCTCCTCACAGTTGCCTGTCCTTGCATTCCTGCATGGTGCTTTGTTCTATGAGAGAAACTCCAGAGCAAGTTCTCTCACCTATTATGTGCCTGTTGCCCTGACCGCACAGAAGACCCGCCATAAAATCTAGATGGCGCCATATATGATAAGATACGACCAGAGGTCTGGCTTTAGCTGTGCATTGAACCAGTTATAGATGGTACAGGACGCCATCTAGTGTTACGTTTAAATGATTGTTTGTTTTACCCTACAAAAGGCCCTCCTTCCTTTGCTCAGCGCGCTTTTTCTCGAGAACTCTGCCCAGTGTGGAGTTGCCTTTGAAACTGCGTCTTTTGTATGCTGCAGCGTATGAAATAAAATAACTACGGATATCCATTTGTCTTAGCCTTTTGAATCAGCCCAGCCACGAGTTGTATAATTTGCTACGACAATTGGCAGGTAAGATACACTATCTTCCTGTAAAAACATTAGGAGCACCAAGTATGATACACTGTCTTCCTGTAAAAACTATTAGGATTGCCAGGTAAGATACACTATCTTCCTGTAAAAAACATTAGGATCGCCAGGTAAGATACACTGTCTTCCTGTAAAACATTATGACTGCAGCAATCAGTCTATTCCCACTTCTAAAAGGCATTCGGTTTGGGAGGTCTATAGCACACTTCTACTAAAATGGGATTTGTTTAAAGCTGTAAAATGTCCACATAAGTTATCTACAGTTCCCACTTTTCCAAATGCGGCCGAAAGTTTAACTTCAGATTATTTATGAGAATAGAGACACTGTAATGAACAGTCTCTCCTAGCCACAGGCCTAGAGCAACAGAGAAGGACACTTACTAAGGAAACAACTAGAAGTCTCTTGTGTGGTCTTGTGTTGTGGCCTCAGGGCATTTCCACCGTGTGTCTCAGTAAAGGATGGGTTAGTAATAAATGGCTTCCTGTGTCTCACCTCCTCCACGGTATCTGGCCTTCCTCCCTGTCCACGTGCTTTTCTGGAGGCCCTCTTTCTTCTGGTGAAGAGAACAGAGAGATGAAGAAGCAACAGGTGGAGTGAAGGAACGTAAAACGAGAAAGAGAGAGATCTCACCTCATCCAGAGAAAGACCAGGAGGAGTATGGTGGCCAGTAAGACAACAATGGTTGTTACAGCCACTGTTGTTGTCTGTGATGATGATGATGTCACTGGAACACAGTAATTTGATTTCAAACACTGATAGCAAACTGCAACATAAGAAGGCCAATGTTTAACTGTGTGGAAGGTGTGTGTGTCTTTTAAATGACGAATTACCTTTGATGACCAAAAAGGTGGAATTATGAAGTCCGATTGCATTGTGAGCTTGGCAGTAATAGTTTCCTCCAAGCTCAGATGTGATATAAGTAATGGTGTAGTTCTGTCCTGATTCTTTCACTGAGTCGTCATGTTCCTTGAACCAGGTGTAGTTAGCTGCTGGGTTGGCATCACTGCTGCAGCTCAGAGTCACTGAACTGCCCTCCTCTATTTCCCCAGAGGGACTCACGGTCACTGAGGGGGTCTTTGGAGCGTCTATAATGAACACAAATTTTATCAATATTCATCCTAAAGATATAAAACAGTTTAAAGCACACAACTGCAATTCCAGTATGATACATAATATTGTTTAAACTAATAACATACTTCTACTTATTAATGAGTGATATTGTTTACAAGCATAGAGCAATGCATGAATACTAGCTAAACATTTTAAATACCAGATATGGAAAAGATGTTTGCATATTAGACAGATTTTCAACTCACACTTAACATTCATGAATAGCGAGTTAGAGCTCAGATGTCCATATTTGTTCTCTGCGTGACAGTGGTACGTTCCTCTGTCTTCAGGGCGGACTGAGGGGAAGGTATAAGGTTGACTTGGTTTCCAGACCAGAGGTTGGTTGTTCTTGAACCAGGTGTACTTAGCTGCTGGGTTGGCATCACTGCTGCAGCTCAGAGTCACTGAACTGCCCTCCTCTATTTCACCAGAGAGACTTGAATACACAGATGTGTGTTTAGGCCCAACTGGAGACACATAGAAACATTTAAAAACAACATGTACATTTATATTCATGACAGTATTAATGATAATGAAAATCAAAAAGAATTGTTGTGGTTCATTGCATGATGAATTTATTGATGACTAATGTTGACACGATTCATGTATTATATACAAGTCTTTAATAAGATGACATATAAATATGTTTTACTCACATTTCACGTTTATAGTGGTCAACTTCGACCTTCTCCCTAGTTCATTCCTAGCGTCACAGCGATATTGTCCAGAGTCTGAAGACAGGATGTAGCTAAAGGCGAGCTGTTGTCTCTGGTTCATGACTCTGGAGGAACGACCTGTATTAACCTTGAACCAGGTGTACTTAGCTGCTGGGTTGGCATCACTGCTGCAGCTCAGAGTCACTGAACTGCCCTCCTCTATGTCACCAGAGGGACTCACGGTCACTGAAGGGGTCTTTGGAGCATCTGTAATGAACACAAATGATCAATATTAATCCTAAAGATATACAACTGTTTAAAGCACGCAACTGCAGTTCCAGTATGATGCAGAATATTGTTTAAACCAGGGGTGTCCAGACTACGGTCCACGGGCCATTTTTAATTGGCCCGTAGCAAAATCTAAAATTATAATGGCATATGGCCTACATTAAATTCGCGCCCAATTGTACTTCTTAGTTTTAACGCTAGGGGGAGCTATTGTCTTGAACAAGACAGCCTCTCCACAAAACAAGAGCAGTCAACGAAAAACTTTGCAACAAGTGACCCAAAAATGCAGAACCAAAGAAACCCAAAATAGCAAGTGAGTGCAGGAGATTTCAGACATGGTAGGAAAATGAATATTTCTTCATTGAGTTGAAGGGGAAGTGTGTTTGTTTGATTTGCAATGAAACAGTTGCAGTGATGAAAGACTATAATGTACAACGACACTATGAAACCAAGCATCCAAACTACACGTCCTACACTGGTGCTGAGAGAGAACAGAAAGTTAAGCAAATAGCAGCTAGCCTGCTAGCTCAACAACAGCATTTCTTCCTTGCTAACAAAACACAAGAAAATGCCACTTTATAGCATTCACAATATGGTATTTGAATATGCTCCCATAGCAGCCACTGTACTTGCTACTGCGCAGGCGCAGATGTTGGTGCGTTCCTCAGGGATTCGGTTAGTCATGTCATGTTGGTCTAGCACTTACCATTATGTTCTAATAAAACCATACTGTTGCAAAGTATTCCCTCCGTACCTGGTCATTCAACAGCCACAATAGGCAGTTCTGAGGTAGCTCAACTCATTGGCCAACCCGGGACCCCTTTCTCACATGGCGACTTCATAAAGCAGTGCCTCACTAAAGGAATAATGTGCCCGGATAAAATTTAGGAATTCAACAACGGGTAAGGACATTTCTGAAGCTGTGTCAAATGCAATTGACCAGATAGGACTTGAATGGGACAAACTGTGTGGAGTTACAACGGATGGGGCTCCAGCAATAACAGGCGAGCGCAAAGGAATGGCCTCTCTGGTGTGCGCCAAGGTGCAAGAGAGCGGAGGCGCGGCTGTTAAAATGCACTGTATCATCCACCAAGAAGCCCTCTGTGCCAAGACAGTCCAGCTTGGTGATGTGATGAACACTGTTGTGAAAACTGTCAACACAATTCGAGCAAGAGGGCTCTACCCCAGACAATTCCAAGCTTTTCTATCTGAGGTTGATGCTGAATACGGGGACGTCCTCTACCATTCTTATGTGCGCTGGCTAAGTTGCGGCTCCGTGCTGCAGCGTTTCTTTCCCCGAGATCAGAAATCAACCAGTTTTTGAAAGAGAAGGATCGGCCTCTTCATGAGCTGAGTGACCCTCTGTGGTTGGCAGACCTGGCTTTTTTAGTTGATCTTACTAATCATCTTAACACTGAACAAGAGCCTACAAGTCAAAGACCAGCTCTTGCCACAACTTTACGCGCTCATGAAAGTGTTCTGTGTGAAGCTCCGTCTCTTTGAGACACAACTACGCAACTTCAATGTTGCGCACTTCCCCACGCTGTCCGGAATCAAATCTGCTTTACCAAAGGCAAAGCTTTCCGCTGAAAAGGGGAAATACATGTCTGTGATCACATCTCTTACCACATAATTCAGCCAACCCTTCCAAGATCTTTCTGTCATTGAGAAAGAAATCATAGTGTTCTCGACTCCCTTCCTGGTGGACGCAGCAGAAGTGGAGGAGAGACTGCAATTAGAACTTAATGAAATGCAGTGTGATAATTCTCTGGAGAATCAACATCAGCTTCTCTCCCTACGCGACTTCTACCAGAGCTTGAAAAAAGTTCCCTCTGATGAGACGCCACGCAAAAAAGAATGATGAGTCTGTTGGGCTCAACATACTTAAGTGAGCAAACATTTTCGGTGTTAGCTCTGAACAAAAGCAAACTGAGAACCAAAATGACCGACAGCCATCTCTGTGATGTCCTTCACATCTCAACCACCAAACTTACTCCTGACTTGCCAGCCATCCTTCATTCCAAAACGCAGCATACTGCTCCAACTGAGTGCACTGCTGATCCCATTATAAGTGAGTTCAAAATACAATACACAGTAATCCTGTGTTAATAAGCACAGTTACTTAATACATTCACTCAATTAAAGTTGTTAATGTTTTCTAACACATTTTAGTTGGGTGTGTTAACAAGCCCAATAACTTATTTGCATAACAAGCCTAAAATACACCCATCCCCTTTATACAGGGCTGTGAAGGGGATCACCATCCTGACTAAGAAGCAATCTGAGGCTGTTTTGAGAATGAGCTGCCAACCCTAACAAAATAAATGAAAACCCATCAATGGAAAGCTGTTTCTTTAAGCATATTAACTATAAAGCATAATTTACAGACATTTGATTGATTTTGCTAACGGTTTAATACGCTAGGCAAGGCGATATACCTCACTCCTACTGAGTGGCCCAGCCCTTCATATATTTTTCGGTATGTGGTCCTCACCGAAAAAAGTTTGGACATCCCTGGTTTAAACTAATAAAATACTTATACTTATTAATGAGGAATATTTTTTCAAGCATACAGCAATGCATGAATACTAGCTAAACATTTTAAAGACCAGATATAGAAAAGATGTTTACATATTAGACAGATTTTTAACTCACACTTAACATCCATGAATAGCGAGTTAGAGCTCAGATGTCCATATTTGTTCTCTGCGTGACAGTGGTACGTTCCTCTGTCTTCAGGGCGGACTGAGGGGAAGGTATAACGTTGACTTGGTTTCCAGACCAGAGGTTGGTTGTTCTTGAACCAGGTGTACTTAGCTGCTGGGTTGGCATCACTGCTGCAGCTCAGACTCACTGACCTGCCCTCCTCTATTTCACCAGAGAGACTTGAATACACAAATGTGTGTTTAGGCCCATCTGGAGACATCAGCATGTACATTTATATTCATGACTAATATTGATAATGAAAATAACAAAGTGGAGAAGTTTTTGTGTTTATTGCTCAATGAATTTACTGATGACTTATGTTGCCAAGATTCATTTCTTTTTAAACATCTTTAATAAGATGTAAAATATGTGTTTTACTCACATTTCACGTTAATAGTGACCAAGTTAGATGCTGTCCTTAGCTCAGTCTGAACTAGACAGTAGTATTGTCCAGAGTCTGACGACAGGATGCTTCTAAAGACGATCTGTTGTCCCTGGTTCATGTTTGTGGAGTAGTGATCTGTATTAACCTTGAACCAGGTGTACTTAGCTGCTGGGTTGGCATCACTGCTGCAGCTCAGAGTCACTGAACTGCCCTCCTCTGTTTCACCAGAGGGACTCACGGTCACTGAGGGGGTCTTTGGAGCGTCTGTTAACAGTTACTTTTGATTAATTATATAAAATACCAGCAGTTTGGGTCCATCATAGTAAATCTACATGTAGTTCTTTACCCTAAAAGGTCCATTATATCTGGTATCATGTCAGTGTACTGGGGAGTGGACTTACACACTAAAGGAGAGAGTCGAGATCGTATCCTCTAACAGCACATGAAAAGCTGTCTTCAGACTGAATATAGGCCCTGTAGTTCACTCCCTGTCCTACATTCTGTCCATTCCTGAACCAGATGTAGGGAGGGTCACCAGCTAGACCACACATACTGTGACACTCCAGCTCTGTCCAGGTAGGATAGGTAGGCTGACGAAAGTACACCTTCAACTGGAGATCTGGGTGTAAGAACATGTTACACACAATTATAATTAATAATTAAGATAACGCACAACACAAACCTTCTAGAACATCCACACACATCCACACACACACACGCACGTACACTATCACTCCTGCGTACACACACACACACACACACTAGACTCATCATAGTTTACCTGTTACAGATAACTTCACTCCAGGGTCACCAGTATATTCCCCACGTGGTTGGTTTGTGGGGAATATAAATTTGTAGACAGCAGAGTCACTCGTTCTCAGGTCTTTGATTCTCAGGGTACATGTTCCATAACATCTGGACCTGGTACAGCTGACCTGTCCACAGCTGTATTCAACACGACCTGTATAGTCTGTATCACTTAGCAGATCAACAGGCTGATGGTGGTCTCCTTTAGTAAACCACAGTGTTGTGACTGTGGTAGGGGGGTACTGTACGTTGGCAGGGTATTCATAAGTGCAGATGATGTAAACCATTGCTCCTCTTAAAGCGCAGACATTACTAGGTGAGTAAGTAACTCTCCAGTCATCATTACTCTGAAGCGCTGTGAAAAAACAAACACATCTCATTAAGAATGACCACAGAGGTTCAGCTGATGAAAATATCAGAAGATACATAAAGAGATGGAGGCTGGTGGGTGGAGATGGAAACTACAGATACATGATGACCACTGAGCTGTGAGAGGAACCTTCCAGAACATCATGTGACACCAGTGGCGTAGCCAGGGGGATTTGGGATTTATATTTTCAATTTAGTAAATTGTTATTTTTATTTGAATCAAAATGAAGTTCATTAGTTCATGCAGTAATAAGCAAACACTAACAGTTAATTACGGTAGTGTAGGCTGCTAGGCTGTGTAGTCTCTGTAGGCCTCGGCCCTGTAGTCTATGGGCTTCTTTTGTGGCCATGTGACTATAAGCTTTGTAATTACTTAGATGTGGAGAAATGGAATGTAGAGGACAGGAGGTGAGGAGAGGAGACAAGGCAAGGATAGGAGACAAGAAGAGGAAAGGGGGATACAGGAGTAGTGGTGAGGAGACAAGGTAAGGAGAGGAGATAAGTGGAGACAAGGAGGAGAGGAGAGGAGACAATTAGAGGAGAGCAGACAAGGAGAGAAGAGGAGTTAAGGCGAGGAGACAAGGAGAGAAGAGGAGAGCAGTAGAGAGGAGAGAGGACAGGAGAAGACATGCAGTGTCTACCATATCACTGAATCAGAATTACAACATTGCAGCAGAAGATTGATATGCCATGTCTAAATCATCATCAATATAATAAAGAAAAACAGTAGCTTTCAACATCTATCTTTTTCAAAAATTCTAAAAGTAATTAAATAAACCCATTTATCTTGTAAATAATTCAGGTTTGCCTAGCAACCAGGAAATGGCAAACAAATCTCAAATGCTAATTTTAATTCTATCAAATAATTCACAGAGTATTGTGATCTAAAAACCCGTACAGTACTTTCACTACAAGAGGCTGTGTACAACTTGCAGTGAAGTGGTCTTTTCCAATGACTAATGAACCATAACTGAACTATATAAAGGGAACCGTTCTCTATTCTAGTGGTCTGTTCAACCAAACACAGCGTTCTAGAGGGTGATTCTTTAATGTTGTATTTACTATTATTCTATCTTCAACATGCTGTGGTTTCACCCTCTCCTCGTTCCAGTTGCTTGGTTGTCATGTTATTGAAACAGTTCAAGTAAATGTTCACAATGTAAATGAACCAACCTGGTACTGACAGAAGGAAAGCTAGAAATCCTCTTGCTGCTGATCTTAAATTCATAGTGAGTCCTCTCCTTCTCACTCTGTTGTTCTGGGGAGATTTTTAAACACACATGCAGGTAAAAAATATATACTTAAAAAGGTAATGCAAGTAGAAATACATCAGTTTTTAATCCACAACATTGTATTCCACAACTCTATGAATTACGTTTGGTAAGCATTGAAATAAAAGTAAAAAAAATACAACCTGTTACGGTAGAAGGTGAAGCTGGTCTGTCATCTAGTCTGTGGTTCCAGTTCATCATGCACTTGTGTTCGGTTGAACAAAAACCACAAAAAAAGACTTCCTCTTCACACCATGGTTAGCATCAGAATGAACAGAAGCCTGGTAACTACTGGGCCTAGAACATATAATCACCTTTTTAGACCACAATGAACGATACAAAGTTCTTGCATGTTTCATTCATGCAATTTTATTGTATTTTGTATTCATCTTCTCTCCTACTGCTCATAACTCGAACACACAAACACACACACACACACACACACACACACACACACACACACACACACTCACACACACCATAGCGTTGCAAAGTTTCACCTTTAGTCAAGTCTGGTTACGTATGTGGCTTACCTCATCCTATCCCCAGGATGTGGGACAGCACAACTCTAGAGAGAAGATCACACTGTGTGCAACTGAAGTGAAATTAACTTTTTTATAAAACAATCGTTTCCACGTAGACAATTTCCATCATTAGACATTTATACAATAAAGCGCTCCAAAAACCCTCCCTCCCACCCCATTCTTCACAATAAAACAAAACAAAGAGAATACAAAAAGAAAAGAAAACTAACAGTAAACTAACAGAAAAGAAGTAGGATGAGTACTTTCCAAATCAGTTGGCTTTCCTCTCACCACATAGGTTAGCTTCTCTAGTGCCAGGCTGGATGACATTCAACACCCACATACCAGGACTACGTCTGTCCATACTTTACCACATCAATGCAATTAGTCTTGGAGGAGACACATTAATAAGGGTTTCGTTACTGTGCTATACTGAAAATATACTGAAATATGAACTTAGATAGACCTCAACTCTGGAGAGAAGAACACTCATGTGTTCACTAGTGAAATTATGAACTTGGATAGACCTCAACTCTAGAGAGAAGAACACTCATGTGTTCACTAGTGATTACAGAAGATTCCTTGGAGACATCATTTGATAAACCAATCACTTTTAATTTGTAGTCCCTCCAAAACAAAAGTATGTTTTTTGTATTGTATATTTTTACTTATAATTACTTCTATATAGCTATTTGACAAAACGGAACAAAATTGTATGTTCATTTGCAAGATGAACCTTTTGAATAGTTTTCTACACAGATGACTAATTGGTAAATGTTAGCTGGCTGACCTCTCTTCTCAGTGATAGTGGGGCCTGAGTAGAACGATTTATATTGCTCTTAATCACAGTTAGTCTCAAAGGGCTTCACAGGCCCACATTATGGAAATCTAAATACTGGCTAAGCCTACTGAGAACTCATTTCTAAACATCTACTTAATGTAGAAGTGTGTGTTACGACTAGGCCTACCTCAGGCTAACGTGACCGTAGATGGAGACAACACAGTAAAAGCAGTCATTTATTTAAAAACAATTCAAATCAACAGATATCAGAATGAGGCATGGAAGTCAGTCTTTTTGTTGATAATGTAAGCTTCAGGTAAGATAACTTATAAAAGGTCCAATGTGATTGGATGCTTTCATATTCACGTCATCAATTGATCAATATATCGTAATAATGGAAATGACCATCACAGGATCACCATACTCAAAATATAGAATTAATAAAATGCAAAGATAACATATTAAGGATCCAGAAGTAGAAAACAGCATTGTGCAGCACAGGAAGTGAAGCGCTGTAGGATATGCAGCAAACAATCAGCCAGAATATTGTCCTGTTTAAACTGAATGAATGAGACACTATACTCAGTCCTTTAAATCCTGCTGCCGCTAGTGGTTCACACTCTGAGGTGTTTCTTTGACGGTGCTTACATCTCTGAGGTTTCTCCCATCTCTGTCTGGTCCTGGTCCCTGAAAGAAGACAGAGGAGATGTGAACTTCAGTCTCCCTGTAAGGCAGATCCATTGGGTTTATTAAGTCCCAAACTATAGAGTCTATTTTGACCACAGAGTAAAGGACCTCATCTGTCTGGTCTGATTGGACACGGGATCCAGCCAAACAGCGAGACACTTACTGGTTCTCTGAGAGAGAGGTGTGGATGCTGGCATAGTGATGGTCATCCTGCTCTTCTATTGGTTCTCTCTGTGCTGCAGGAGCCAAGCGATTGGTCAGAGCTGAGACGTTTTCATACTCAGGAACAGGAAGTAGCTGGTGGGGAATGAGCACAGAAGAGCACATTTAGAAAACGATTGACAATTCCTGAAGACAGTCCTGAAGGTCCTGTGTTTCTTGTTCATTTAGAGACCCTTGGTGGTGACTACTGGTCCCACCATGCAGGCTGCTGTAGGCCTCACTTCAAGTCCTTCATGCAAGGAAGGACTACAACTGTTGATCTAGTAAGACCTTTTTGTCTTTCAACAACATCTTCATTTGCTTCTTGAAAACAAGATTAGACATAAATAATTCCATTCATCCATCTCCTTTTTCTGCTCCCTGGCAGAAGTCCCTGCAGATCCTAGTTTGTCCTCTAGATGTCACCCTAGATCTCACCCTTTAAACAAACATCACTTTGTCAAGTCGTTACTCTTAAATCTGAGACTGATAATGAATTCCACTGAAGTTTCTATTCTCAGATGACCACAAGTGATGACCGCAGTCATCATAGTGGACAGGTGCCATGGCAACACGGCCCCAGAGAAAGCATACAAACAAGACTGATGATCACGGAGCAATGCTTTTGTTTGGTTTAGTTCCAGGTTACAAAACATAAAACATCCTAGAGATTAGCGCTTGAAAGTGTTGAACACTTATTCCAAAGTGGACCTGGATGTCAAAACAACCACATTAAAAGACAGACACATCAACATTAATACAGAACAACCTCCCTATTCAAGATTAAAAGTACATTTATAATACAACAAGTTAAACAGCAGTGTGAACTACAAATATAAAATCTGTACCAAGCACCAGAGGTGCTCTCTCACCCTGCTCTTGTCTCTCTGCTGGGGCTCTGTTTCATGTACAGTGGGAGATCATTCCCTAGTACAGTAACAGTGTGGAAGATGGAGAGCCTTGCAGTGTTACTTACCCTAGACACACTACAAGACATGCCACTAGCGTAGATGAATTGACCATGTTGCTGATGCACCATGTCAATATGGCACATCAAGTAACCAGGAGCTGTTCTATTAATAATATCATACATATGGTTTAGCTTCAGCTGGTTCACACAATCTGCCACTGGAGGAGGCAGGCATGTGTAAACTCCAGGGGTCCTATGTGTGTTTTAGGGGAGGCATTTAAGACGTATCTGATTACATTGTTTTGCATAACCTGCATTCTAGTTTTTAGTTTTTGTGATAAACCACTGTACCAGGCTGGGCATGCACAATCATAATGGCACTGAATGAAGGCTCAAAGCAACAGTTCTCTAACTCTGAAATTAAATGATTTAGAGTGGCGATACAAGATTGGTAACCAGGTCACCAGATAAACCTTTGTTGATTGTCGCTCCAAGATAAGGGACATTAGGTTTGGATGTGAAACTACTTCTACCAGGATCTTACTCTTACAAGTTCCTTTAACTTGTGCTTCAGGCCAAACGAAATTTGGCAACTTGCAGTCAACTGCACCTATCATATCATTGACATACATCAAATATAAAACAGGGCGAAGAATTTATCCCTGGGGCACCACAGGTTAACTCTCTGGCCACTGGCTCACCATCATCTTCCTGTCAAACAGGATTCAAACCACTCTATTGATGTGTCACTTTGCCCTGAACATTAAGTGAGTCAACTAAATGGTGTGGTGTAATGTATCAGAAGCCTTGAGTAGATCTAAAAGGACCATTCCTGTAGAATTGTCTCTATTGCCTCCCATCTTTATATCATAAAAAACCAGGTGAGTGAGACAAGTGTCTGTGTAATATGCCTTCCTGAACCAGACTGTAGACACATGGTCTGTGCTTCCTGTGCTGGCTTGCTGTCCTGGTCAAAACTCTCAATGATAGAGCGACCATTATATCTAGAGCCAAAAGGCAACTGAGACAAAACCAAAGCCACAGTAGTGAAGAAAGTGTTGAAGTGATGAGCCACCTTTGTTATGTTCTGACACATAATGCCAACAGTAATTAAACGTTATCGATTTTATCTTTATTTTAATAGATGAGCCCATCTGCTTCAACTATTTCCTTTGTTTTTGGGGCAGAAAAAAATGTTGATTAACTGCATCTTTATAATATCCAGCTTTGGTTTAGCTTTGTTTTATATCTTGTCTGTTTTTTAAAGGTTTCGTACTGAACATAAAGCGTTAAAGTATTTATAGAGAATGGTCTAAAATCTCACTGGTAATCCATGTTGCTGTCTGCTGTTTAACTCTTATTAGCATCATAGGAGTTAGTGTATCAAGCACCTATAAATCATGTTCTTTATAAATAGATGATATGTCTACACTGTCACAGTCTACTAATCCTGAGCGATCCTTCTCCATTATTGTGTGATTAAATCACTCTTTTGAGGAACTCTTCGTGGAACACTTATGCAGTTGTTTCTCTGTTCCAGCGCACTTTCAGGATTTAAAGGGTGCAAAAAATGACCAGGTTATCATTAATGCCAACGTACAAAACACCTGACTGAGATATTTTATTATAAAATCTAGAAATGCATAGTATAGAAATTGCCAGGTAAGATACACTCTGTCCCTGTAAAAACATTAGCTACACCAAGTAAGATACACTCTCCCTGTAAAAACATTAGGATTGCTAAGTAGGATATGCTCTCTTCCTGTAAAGACATTATGACTGCAGCAATCAGTCTCTTCCCTCTTCTAAAAGTAATTCTGTAAAATGTCAACATAAATTACGTATCTCCAGTTCAGGATTTTCCAAATCCGGACATGGGTCAAACTTCAGACTGTTCTTTATGAAAGATAGAGACACTGGGATGAACAGTCTCTCCTAGTCACAGGCCTAGAGCAACAGAGAAGGACACTTACTAAGGAAACAACTAGAAGTCTCTTGTGTGGTCTTGTGTTGTGGCCTCAGGGCATTTCCACCGTGTGTCTCAGTAAAGGATGGGTTAGTAATAAATGGCTTCCTGTGTCTCACCTCCTCCACGGTATCTGGCCTTCCTCCCTGTCCACGTGCTTTTCTGGAGGCCCTCTTTCTTCTGGTGAAGAGAACAGAGATGAAGAGGCAACAGGTGGAGTGAAGGAATGGAAAACGAGAAAGAGAGAGATCTCACCTCATCCAGAGAAAGACCAGGAGGAGTATGGTGGCCAGTAAGACAACGATGGTTCTTACAGTCACTGTTGTTGTCTGTGATGATGTCACTGGTACATAGTCAGTTGATTTCAAACACTGATAGCAAACTGCAGCATAAATAGGAAAATGTTTCACCATGTGATTGTGACTGTGTGGAAGGTGAAAGTGTCTTTTAAATGAACAATTACCTTTAATTAACAAAAAGGTGGAATTATGAAGTCCGATTGCATTGTGAGCTTGGCAGTAATAGTTTCTCCCAAGCTCAGATGTGATATTAGTGATGGTGTAGTTCTGTCCTGATTCTTTCACTGAGTCGTCATGTTCCTTGAACCAGGTGTAGTTAGCTGCTGGGTTGGCATCACTGCTGCAGCTCAGAGTCACTGAACTGCCCTCCTCTATTTCACCAGAGGGACTCACGGTCACTGAGGGGGTCTTTGGAGCATCTGTAATGAACACAAATGATCAATATCCATCCTAAAGATATAAAACGGTTTGAAGCACGCAACTGCAATTCCAGTATGATACAGAATATTGTTTAAAAAAGGGGTGTCCAGACTACGGTCCACGGGCCATTTTTAATTGGCCCGTAGCAAAATCTAAAAATATAATGGCATATGTTCCAGACATTAAATTCGCGCTTGATTGTACTTCTTAGTTTTAACGCTAGGGGGAGCTACTGTCTTGAACAAGACAGCCTCTCCGCAAAACGAGCAGTCAATGAAAAATCTTGCAACAAGTGACCCAAAAATGCAGAACCAAAGAAAGGCAAAATAGCAAGTGAGTGCAGGATATTTCAGACATGGTGGGAAAATGAATATTTCTTCATTGAGTTCAAGGGGAAGTGTGTTTGTTTGATTTGCAACGAAACAGTTGCAGTGATGAAAGACTATGATGTACAACGACACTATGAAACCAAGCATCCAAACTACACGTCCTACACTGGTGCTGAGAGAGAAGAGAAAGTTAAGCAAATAGCAGCTAGCCTGCTAGCTCAACAACAGCATTTCTTCCTTGCTAACAAAACCCAAGAAAATGCCACTGTACAGCATTCACAATATGCTATTTGAATATGCTCCCATAGCAGCCACTGTACTTGCTACTGCGCATGCGCAGACGTTGGTGCGCTCCTCAGGGATTCGGTTAGTCATGTCATGTTGGTCTAGCACTTACCATTATGTTCTAATAAAAACCATACTGTTGCAAAGTATTTCCTCCGTACCTGGTCATTCAACAGCCACAATAGGCAGTTCTGAGGTAGCTCAACTCATTGGCCAACACGGGACACCTTTCTCACATGGTGACTTCATAAAGCAGTGCCTCACTAAAGGAATAATGTGCCCGGAGAAAATTCAGGAATTCAACAACGGGTAAGGACATTTCTGAAGCTGTGTCAAATGCAATTGACCAGATGGGACTTGAATGGGACAAACTGTGTGGAGTTACAACGGATGGGGCTCCAGCAATGACAGGCGAGCGCAAAGGAATGGCCTCTCTGGTGTGCGCCAAGGTGCAAGAGAGCGGAGGCGCGGCTGTTAAAATGCACCGTATCATCCACCAAGAAGCCCTCTGTGCCAAGACAGTCAAGCTTGGCGAAGTGATGAACACTGTTGTGAAAACTGTCAACATAATTCGAGCAAGAAGGCTCCACCACAGACAATTCCAAGCTTTTCTATCTGAGGTTGATGCTGAATACGGGGAAGTACTCTACCATTCTGATGTGCGCTGGCTAAGTTGCGGCTCCGTGCTGCAGCGTTTTTTTTCCCCCGAGATCAGAAATCGACCGGTTTTTTAAAGAGAAGGACCGGCCTCTTCATGAGCTGAGTGACCCTCTGTGGTTGGCAGACCTGGCTTTTTTAGTTGATCTTACTAATCATCTTAACACACTGAACAAGAGCCTACAAGGTAAAGACCAGCTCGTGCCACAACTTTACCCGCACATGAAAGCATTCTGTGTGAAGCTCCGTCTCTTTGAGACACAACTACGCAACTTTAATGTTGCGCACTTCCCCACGCTGTCCGGAATCAAATCTGCTTTTCCAAAGGCCAAGCTTTCTGCTGAAAAGGGGAAATACATGTCTGTGATCACATCTCTCACCACAGAATTCAGCCAGCGCTTCCAAAATCTTTCTGTCATTGAGAAAGAAATCAAAGTGTTCTCGACTCCCTTCCTGGTGGACGCAGCAGAAGTGGAGGAGAGACTGCAATTAGAACTTAATGAAATGCAGTGTGATAATTCTCTGGAGGATCAACATCAGCTTCTCTCCCTACGCGACTTCTACCAGAGCTTGAAAAAAGACAAGTTCCCTCTGATGAGACGCCACGCAAAAAAGAATGATGAGTCTGTTGGGCTCAACATACATATGTGAGCAAACATTTTCTGTGTTAACTCTGAACAAAAGCAGACTGAGAACCAAAATGACCGACAGCCATCTCTGTGATGTCCTTCACATCTCAACCACCAAACTTACTCCTGACTTGCCAGCCATCCTTCAGTCCAAAGCACAGCATCACTGCTCCCACTGAAAGCAATGCTGCTCCCATTACAGGTGAGTTCAAAATAGAATACACAGTAATCATGTGTTAATAAGCACAGTTACTTAATTAATTCACTCAATTAAAGTTGATAATGTTTTATAACAAATTTTAGTTGGGTGTGTTAACAAGCCCAATAACATATTTGCATAACAAGCCTAAAATACACCCATCCCCTTTATACAGGGCTGTGAAGGGGATCACCATCCTGACTAAGAAGCAATCTGAGGCTGTTTTGAGAATGAGCTGCCAACCCTAACAAAATAAATGAAAACCCATCAATGGAAAGCTGTTTCTTTAAGCATATTAACTATAAACCATAATTTACCTACATTTTATTGATTTTGCTAACGGTTTAATACGCAAGGCAAGGCGATATACCTCACTCCTACTGAGTGGCCCAGCCCTTCATATGTTTTTCGGTATGTGGCCCTCACCGAAAAAAGTTTGGACATCCCTGGTTTAAACTAATTAAATACTTCTACTTATTAATGAGGAATATTTTTTTCAAGCATACAGCAATGCATGAATACTAGCTAAACATTTTAAAGACCAGATATAGAAATGATGTTTACATATTAGACAGATTTTTAACTCACACTTAACATCCATGAATAGCGAGCTAGAGCTCAGATATCCATATTTGTTCTCTGCGTGACAGCGGTACGTTCCTCTGTCTTCACGGCGGACTGAGGGGAAGGTATAAGGTTGACTTGGTTTCCAGACCAGAGGTTGGTTGTTCTTGAACCAGGTGTAGTTAGCTGCTGGGTTGGCATCACTGCTGCAGCTCAGAGTCACTGAACTGCCCTCCTCTATTTCACCAGAGGGACTCACGGTCACTGAGGGGGTCTTTGGAGCATCTGTAATGAACACAAATGATCAATATCCATCCTAAAGATATAAAACGGTTTGAAGCACGCAACTGCAATTCCAGTATGATACAGAATATTGTTTAAAAAAGGGGTGTCCAGACTACGGTCCACGGGCCATTTTTAATTGGCCCGTAGCAAAATCTAAAATTATAATGGCATATGTTCCAGACATTAAATTCGCGCTTGATTGTACTTCTTAGTTTTAACGCTAGGGGGAGCTACTGTCTTGAACAAGACACAGCCTCTCCGCAAAACGAGCAGTCAATGAAAAATCTTGCAACAAGTGACCCAAAAATGCAGAACCAAAGAAAGGCAAAATAGCAAGTGAGTGCAGGATATTTCAGACATGGTGGGAAAATGAATATTTCTTCATTGAGTTCAAGGGGAAGTGTGTTTGTTTGATTTGCAACGAAACAGTTGCAGTGATGAAAGACTATGATGTACAACGACACTATGAAACCAAGCATCCAAACTACACGTCCTACACTGGTGCTGAGAGAGAAGAGAAAGTTAAGCAAATAGCAGCTAGCCTGCTAGCTCAACAACAGCATTTCTTCCTTGCTAACAAAACCCAAGAAAATGCCACTGTACAGCATTCACAATATGCTATTTGAATATGCTCCCATAGCAGCCACTGTACTTGCTACTGCGCATGCGCAGACGTTGGTGCGCTCCTCAGGGATTCGGTTAGTCATGTCATGTTGGTCTAGCACTTACCATTATGTTCTAATAAAAACCATACTGTTGCAAAGTATTTCCTCCGTACCTGGTCATTCAACAGCCACAATAGGCAGTTCTGAGGTAGCTCAACTCATTGGCCAACACGGGACACCTTTCTCACATGGTGACTTCATAAAGCAGTGCCTCACTAAAGGAATAATGTGCCCGGAGAAAATTCAGGAATTCAACAACGGGTAAGGACATTTCTGAAGCTGTGTCAAATGCAATTGACCAGATGGGACTTGAATGGGACAAACTGTGTGGAGTTACAACGGATGGGGCTCCAGCAATGACAGGCGAGCGCAAAGGAATGGCCTCTCTGGTGTGCGCCAAGGTGCAAGAGAGCGGAGGCGCGGCTGTTAAAATGCACCGTATCATCCACCAAGAAGCCCTCTGTGCCAAGACAGTCAAGCTTGGCGAAGTGATGAACACTGTTGTGAAAACTGTCAACATAATTCGAGCAAGAAGGCTCCACCACAGACAATTCCAAGCTTTTCTATCTGAGGTTGATGCTGAATACGGGGAAGTACTCTACCATTCTGATGTGCGCTGGCTAAGTTGCGGCTCCGTGCTGCAGCGTTTTTTTTCCCCCGAGATCAGAAATCGACCGGTTTTTTAAAGAGAAGGACCGGCCTCTTCATGAGCTGAGTGACCCTCTGTGGTTGGCAGACCTGGCTTTTTTAGTTGATCTTACTAATCATCTTAACACACTGAACAAGAGCCTACAAGGTAAAGACCAGCTCGTGCCACAACTTTACCCGCACATGAAAGCATTCTGTGTGAAGCTCCGTCTCTTTGAGACACAACTACGCAACTTTAATGTTGCGCACTTCCCCACGCTGTCCGGAATCAAATCTGCTTTTCCAAAGGCCAAGCTTTCTGCTGAAAAGGGGAAATACATGTCTGTGATCACATCTCTCACCACAGAATTCAGCCAGCGCTTCCAAAATCTTTCTGTCATTGAGAAAGAAATCAAAGTGTTCTCGACTCACTTCCTGGTGGACGCAGCAGAAGTGGAGGAGAGACTGCAATTAGAACTTAATGAAATGCAGTGTGATAATTCTCTGGAGGATCAACATCAGCTTCTCTCCCTACGCGACTTCTACCAGAGCTTGAAAAAAGACAAGTTCCCTCTGATGAGACGCCACGCAAAAAAGAATGATGAGTCTGTTGGGCTCAACATACATATGTGAGCAAACATTTTCTGTGTTAACTCTGAACAAAAGCAGACTGAGAACCAAAATGACCGACAGCCATCTCTGTGATGTCCTTCACATCTCAACCACCAAACTTACTCCTGACTTGCCAGCCATCCTTCAGTCCAAAGCACAGCATCACTGCTCCCACTGAAAGCAATGCTGCTCCCATTACAGGTGAGTTCAAAATAGAATACACAGTAATCATGTGTTAATAAGCACAGTTACTTAATTAATTCACTCAATTAAAGTTGATAATGTTTTATAACAAATTTTAGTTGGGTGTGTTAACAAGCCCAATAACATATTTGCATAACAAGCCTAAAATACACCCATCCCCTTTATACAGGGCTGTGAAGGGGATCACCATCCTGACTAAGAAGCAATCTGAGGCTGTTTTGAGAATGAGCTGCCAACCCTAACAAAATAAATGAAAACCCATCAATGGAAAGCTGTTTCTTTAAGCATATTAACTATAAACCATAATTTACCTACATTTTATTGATTTTGCTAACGGTTTAATACGCAAGGCAAGGCGATATACCTCACTCCTACTGAGTGGCCCAGCCCTTCATATGTTTTTCGGTATGTGGCCCTCACCGAAAAAAGTTTGGACATCCCTGGTTTAAACTAATTAAATACTTCTACTTATTAATGAGGAATATTTTTTTCAAGCATACAGCAATGCATGAATACTAGCTAAACATTTTAAAGACCAGATATAGAAATGATGTTTACATATTAGACAGATTTTTAACTCACACTTAACATCCATGAATAGCGAGCTAGAGCTCAGATGTCCATATTTGTTCTCTGCGTGACAGCGGTACGTTCCTCTGTCTTCACGGCGGACTGAGGGGAAGGTATAAGGTTGACTTGGTTTCCAGACCAGAGGTTGGTTGTTCTTGAACCAGGTGTAGTTAGCTGCTGGGTTGGCATCACTGCTGCAGCTCAGAGTCACTGAACTGCCCTCCTCTATTTCACCAGAGGGACTCACGGTCACTGAGGGGGTCTTTGGAGCGTCTGTAATGAACACAAAATACCAATATCCATCCTGAAGATATAAAACTGTTTAAAGCACACAACTGCAATTCCAGTATGATACAGAATATTGTTGAAACTAATAAAATACTACTACTTATTAAAGAGTAATAGTGATTACAAGTATACAACAATACATGAATACCAGTTAAATATTTTAAAGACCAGATATAGCAATGATTAATGTTCATGATAGTATTAATGATACTTAAAATAAAAAATAATTGTTGTGGTTCATTGCATGATGAATTTACTGATGACTAATGTTGACATGATTCATGTATTATATATAAGTCTTTAATAAGATGTAATATGTGTGTTTTACTCACATTTCACGTTAATAGTGATCAACTTCGACTTTGTCCCTAGTTTATTCCTAGCGTCACAGCGATATTGTCCACAGTCTGAAGACAGGATGTAGCTAAAGACGAGCTGTTGTCCCTCGTTCATGGCTCTGGAGGAACCATCTGTATTAACCTTGAACCAGGTGTACTTAGCTGCTGGGTTGGCATCACTTCTGCAGCTCAGAGTTACTGAACTGCCCTCCTCTATTTCACCAGAGGGACTCACGGTCACTGAGGGGGTCTTTGGAGCGTCTGTTTACAGTTACATTTCATTAATTATATAAAATACCAGCAGTTTGGGTCCATCATAGTAAATCTACATGTAGTTCTTTACCCTAAAAGGTCCATTACATCTGGTATCATGTCAGTGTACTGGGGAGTGGACTTACACACTAAAGGAGAGTGGAGATCGTATCCTCTAACAGCACATGAAAAGCTGTCTTCAGACTGAATGTAGGCCCTGTAGTTCACTCCCTGTCCTACATTCTGTCCATTCCTGAACCAGATGTAGGGAGGGTCACCAGCTAGACCACACATACTGTGACACTCCAGCTCTATCCAGGTAGAATAGGTAGGCTGAGGAAAGGACACCTTCACCTGGAGATCTGGGTGTAAGAACATTTATAAAAAAGAACAATTATAAAAAATAATGAAGATAACGCACAACACAAACCTTGTAGAACATCCACACACACACGTACATACAAACACACACACACACACACTCCTGCGAACACACACACACACACACACACATACACACACACACACACACACACACACACACACACACACACACACACACACACACACACACACACACTAGACTCATCATAGTTTACCTGTTACAGATAACTTCACTCCAGGGTCACCAGTATATTTCCCACCTGGTGTGTTTGTGGTGAATCTAAACTTGTAGACAACAGAGTCACTCGTTCTCAGGTCTTTGATTCTCAGGGTACATGTTCCATAACATCTGGACCCGGTACAGCTGACCTCTCCACAGCTGTATTCAACACGACCTGCATAGTCTGTATCACTTAGCAGATCAACAGGCTGATGTCGGTCTCCTTTAGTAAACCCCAGAGTTGTGACTGTGGTAGGGGGGTACTGCACGTTGACAGGGTATTCATAAGTGCAGCTGATGTCAACCATTGCTCCTCTTAAAGCGCAGACATTACTAGGTGTGTAAGTAACTCTCCAGTCATCATTACTCTGAAGCGCTGTGAAAAAACAAAACACATCTCATTGAGAATGAACACAGAGGTTCAGCTGATGAAAAGATCAGAAGATACACAAAGAGATGGAGGCTGGTGGGTGGAGATGGAAACTACAGATACATGATGACCACTGAGCTGTGAGAGGAACCTTCCAGAACATGATGTGACACCAGTGGCGTAGCCAGAGGGATTTGGGAATTATTTTTTTGATTTAGTACAGTTTTATTTTTATTTGAATCAAAATGAAGATTGGGTTATTAAGTTAAAATTGCATTTGTATAATTTATACAATAAGGATACATTATGTAACCATTAATTAACATTAGTTCATGCAGTAATAAGCATAAACTAACAGTTATTTACGGTAGTGTAGGCTGCTAGGCTGTGTAGTCTCTGTAGGCCTCGGCCCTGTAGTCTATGTGCTTCTTTTGTGGCCGTGTGACTTTAAGCTTTGTAATTACTTAGATGTGGAGAAATGGAATGTAGAGGAGAGGAGGTGAGGAGAGGAGACAAGGCAAGGATAGGAGACAAGGAGAGGAAAGGGGGATACAGTAGTACTGGCGAGGAGACAAGGTAAGGAGAGGAGAAGAGTGGAGACAAGGAGGAGAGGAGAGGAGACAAATAGAGGAGAGCAGACAAGGAGAGAAGAGGAGGCAAAGTGAGGAGACAAGGAGAGAAGAGGAGAGCAGTAGAGAGGAGAGAGGACAGGAGAAGACATGCAGTGTCTACCATATCACTGAATCAGAATTACAACATTGCAGCAGAAGATTGATATGCTATGTCTAAATCATCATCAATATAATAAAGAAAAACAGTAGCTTTCAACATCTATCTTTTTCAAAAACTCTAAAAGTAATTAAATAAACCCATTGATATTGTAAATAATTCAGGTTTGCCTAGCAACCAGGAAATGGCCAACAAATCTCAAATGCTAATTTTAATTATATCAAATAATTCACAGAGTATTGTGATCTTAAAACCTGTACAGTACTTTCACTACAAGAGGCTGTATAGAACTTGCAGTGAAGTGGTCTTTTCCAATGACTAATGAACCATAACTGAACTATATAAAGGGGACCGTTCTCTATTCTAGTGGTCTGTTCAACCAAACACAGCGTTCTAGAGGGTGATTCTTTAATGTTGTATTTACTATTATTCTATCTTCAACATGCTGTGGTTTCACCCTCTCCTCGTTCCAGTTGCTTGGTTGTCATGTTATTGAAACAGTTCAACTAAATGTTCACAATGTAAATGAACCAACCTGGTACTGACAGAAGGAAAGCTAGAAATCCTCTTGCTGCTGATCTTAAATTCATAGTGAGTCCTCTCCTCTCTCACTCTGTTGTTCTGGGGAGATATTTAAACACAGCTACAGGTAAAAATGTTTTTAAAAAGTAACATTTCTACAAGGAAAACTCTATGATTTGAGTTTGTTAAGGATAAAAGTTAAGACTATACAACATCATACTGTGGAGGAGGAAGCTGGTCTGACGTCTACTCTGTGATTCCAGTTCATCATACAGTTAGCAGAACAAAGAATATTGAAAGACTTCCTTCCTCTTCACACCATGATTAGCAGCAGAATGAACAGAAGCCTTGTAACTATTGGTCCACTCATAGAATCACCATTTTAGACCACAATTAACGGTACAAAGTTCCTTCATGTTTTATCTTCTGCTATTTTATTATCTTTTTATTAATCTTCTGTCCTTCTGCTCCTTACGCACACACAGGCAGGCAGGCCAGCAGGCAGATAAACACACACACACCACAGTGTTGCATAGTTTAATCTTTAGTCAAGTCTGGTTACTTACGTGACTTACCTCATCCTATCCCCAGGATGTGGGACAGCACAACTCTAGAGAGAAGATCACACTGTGTTAACCAGTGAAATGAAATGAACTTTTTTAATAAACAATAGTTTCCACATAGACAATTTCCATCATTAGACATTAAAGCACCCTAAAAACCCTTTCTCTTTCCGTCCCACCCAATTCTTCACGATTAAACAAAACAAAGAGAATAAAAAAGAAAATAAAACTAACAGTTAACTAACAGAAAATAAGTAGAACGAGTACTTTCCAAATCAGCTGGCTTTCCTCTCACCACATAGGTTAGCTTCTCTAGTGCCAGGCTGGATGACATTCAACACCCGCATACCAGGACTAGGTCTGTCCATACTTTACCACATCAATGCAATTACTCTTGGAGACACATTAATAAGGGTTTATTTACTGTGCTGTACTGAAAATATACTGAAATATTAACTTAGATAGACCTCAACTCTGGAGAGAAGAACACTCATGTGTTCACTAGTGAAATGATGAACTTAGATAGACCTCAACTCTGGAGAGAAGAACACTCATGTGTTCACTAGTGAAATGATGAACTTAGATAGACCACAACTCTGGAGAGAATAACACTCATGTGTTCACTAGTGATTACAAATGGTTCCTTGGAGACATCATGTGATGGTTCCTAACAACCCATAGCAAAGTAAAATTCAAGATGAGATCTCCTTTATATCACTGTAACATCTCCTAGTCAAAATGACCACAAGTGTTAAGGTTACGACTAGGACCCAAATGCAAGACACACACGAGAAGGGAGCGGGTTGAAAGGGGATTTATTTACACACAGGTACAGGCAAGGGCTAGGCAGGCGGGTAGTCAAGCAGGCAGTAGGCAGGCGGGTAGTCAGGCAGGCAGAGGGACGTAGGCAGGCGGGTAGTCAAGCAGGCAGTAGGCAGGCGGGTAGTCAGGCAGGCAGAGGGACATAGGCAGGCGGGTAGTCAAGCAGGCAGAAGGCAAGCGGGTAGTCAGGCAGGCAGAGGGACGTAGGCAGGCGGGTAGTCGAGCAGGCAGAGGGACGTAGGCAGGCGGGTAGTCAAGCAGGCAGAAGGCAGGCGGGTAGTCAGGCAGGCAGAGGGACGTAGGCAGGCGGGTAGTCAAGCAGGCAGAAGGCAGGCGGGTAGTCAGGCAGGCAGAGGGACGTAGGCAGGCGGGTAGTCGAGCAGGCAGAGGTTCGGTGGCAGGCGGATGGCAAGCAGGCAGAAAGACTAGGCAACAGGAACGGGAACAGGAACGAGGAGGACAAGAGGAAAAGGAATGGGAACGGGGTGGACTAGAGGGGAAGGAACTGGAACAGGAACGGGAGCGGAACCCGTAACAGGAACTAGCGAGCTAAAAAGGCGGGGACGATGTTACCGTGAGAGGTGAACTAACGAACTAGCACTGGCTCTGTGGGGAGCCAGTGCTTAAGTACTGAGGGGGGTGATTGTCTGATTGCAGGCAGGAGTGTAGAGCGGGGTGCACGTGGATAATTGATGACAGGGAGGTAAACAAAGGCACATGGTGTAGTGGCAGCCGGCGCCACTAGGTGGTGGCAGAGGGTGCCGTGACAACGAGTCAAGGCCAAAGAAAGATTTGGTGCATTTTCACATTCATCTCAATTGTCACTCCCGAGAAATAACCAAGGTTCAGTCTCACATTGATCTGTGTGAGTTCTCTATTTTCTTACAGGTGTCTCATGTCTAGAGTCTCAGCTATGTAACTAAATGAGAGTAGTGCAAGCTTTCAAATTAGTCTCAATACGACACCAACAATTGGATGCAGTACCTACATTTTGTCTCAGTTAATCACATACAAATCTCAGCGCCACTTTCACCTAATCTTATCTGATACTGTTAAATGGAAACAATTCATGCAAATGTGATGTACCAGATATATGGTTTATGTACATCAAGGTTGCGCAACTTACAGAACCTTCAGTTCATTTCACACATAAGTCACGTAACTTAAATGTACGTGCCGATTTCCAACACCATTGAGTACTGAAGCCTAAAACCTCTCCAGTGTGTTTTGGAAATGAGCTTCTAAAACAATGCCAGGCATGGATGTCATGTCAACGAAAACAACTTTGCCCAATACATGCTCATGAGGGAGGAGACAGGGAGAGGATGGAGGAGACATGGAGGGAGGGAGGGAGGAGAAAGGGAGGTAAGAGGAGAGAGGAGACAAGGAGTGAGGTAAGAGGAGAGAGGAGACAGGAAGGGAGGTGAGAGGAGGGAGGGAGGAGAAAGGAGAGGAGACGGAGTGAGTTTACAGGAGAGGAGAGACAGGGAGGAAGGAGAGAGGAGGGAGGAGATAGGAGGAGAGGTGAGAGGAGGGAGGAGAGGGAGAGAGGAGATAGGGAAGGAGGGGAGAGGAGGGAGGAGACAGTAAAGGAGGTGAGAGGAGGGAGGAGAGAGG